>JAODPA010049151.1:0-11635 GCA_025585075.1 Nepenthes mirabilis | reverse complement strand
AACTTTTAATTATTTCAATGCTTTAATTTATATTGTATCTAGCCGATGATTTTGTTATGTTGATAACGCTTAAAGTCTAATTATTAAAATTTGGAAAGCTAGTTTTAATACCCTTATTTTTAATTGAGATATTTTTCCTTACGAATAATGTTATAGCTTGAATTTCGATATTTGACTTTTAATTTCCTATTCATTCGATGTTTTAATTTATATATCGTATCTAACCGATGATTTTTCTATGTTGATAACGTTTAAGTTTGATTGTTAAATTTTAGAAAGTTAGTTTTGATACTTTGATTTTTAATTGCGATACTTTTTATTACTGATGCGTCTCTGGATCCGAATTTTGAACAGATTCGGTTGATCCTCTTGTCATGGTTCCGGTTCCGTTTCCTGAGTTGGATCCTACACACCACTAAACAGAACAGGAGGTCAGCGTGTCAGCGAAAAGTTATCTCACCGAATACACTCCGACGCTCAAGTCATTCAAATAGTCTTCGAAAGAAAGAAACTGAAATTGAGAAAAAGAGAGCGACAAAGAGAGTGCTTGCTCCAGATGTAAGAGAGACGAGTAAGCCTTTTTGAATCCGGGAGGTGGGAAGGTAGTAAACTGCCGTGAGAGGCGTGCTTATTTTCCTTAGGGTTGATGGTGAATGTGTTTGGAGTAGCAGGAGGCTCTGACAATGCTGAGAGTTTCAATGGCAGAGAAAGTTGTTCACTGAGGGCACTTAGTTTTGCGTTATAGACGGCGTATGCGTAAGGGGTCGAAAGCGTGCCCTGAATGGTGATTCAAGGGCCTATTAATGGTGGAGGAGACGATCTATCCCCTTTGGAAGAAGAGATTCTCTGTATCCTTCTTGGTTGGCTTGCGTTTTGGGGTAGATACCAATTGCAAAGCTGTGAAGGATAGTTTCCTTCTGAGGCGGCCAACAGCTTTCCAAATTGGGCACTTTTCTTCTGTGCATGTTACCGTTGGAGAGCTCAGGTTGGTAAAGATTTGAAAAAATTTGGCACCTTCCTTATACGGGAGGCGCCAATATTGTCAATATCCTTTTTGGTGCCAGTTGGGATTGCGAGAGATCCTCGGAAAGCCGTTATTGGCCTTTTGATGACTTGTGGGCCTAAACAGACCAGGCCCGTTATTGTAGAAAAGCCTTCTTTGGGCCCAAAGTGCAGCACGCGGACGGTCAATGTTGGAGTTGACCGTCTGCATGCGTGTTGGTCGCCCGATGGTCAACGACAGCGTCGACCGTCCTGGGCCTTTTAGCTCTTGGACCTGTTTTCCTTCTGGGCCGTTAAAATATTGACTGTCATTTTGGGCTCCCGTTGACTATTTGGGGCCAGCCTATTTCTGGCACACCCATCACTAGCCCCTATGCTGGTGGCCAGAAATTTGGCCTCCAGTGTGTTCATGATGGGATGCCTCTTATTACTCTGAGGATCTCGTAGAACTTCGTGAAAGGTATGAAGGAGAGCTTGATCAGAATTGTTGACCATCCTGGTTAATTTCAGAGAACCAGAATTGTTGACCGTTTTGGTCAATTCCGGAGAACCAGAATTGTTGACCTCCTGGTCAATTCCGGAGTACCAGAATTGTTGACCGTCCTGGTCAATTTCGGAGTACTAGAATTATTAACCGTCCTGGTCAATTCCAGAGAACTAGAATTATTGACCGTCCTGGTCAATTCCGGAACACCAGAATTGTTGACCGTTTTGGCCAATTCTGAAAGCGTTTTCTGTCAGTCTTTAGCCGGTTTACAGGGTAGAAAGTGACACGTGTCTCCCTTTGGTTGAGTAGATATCCTGACCATTAATGCGCCGGAGATCCGCCTTTTGCAGGGCTAAGTAGGAAAGCGACTTGTGGTAGGACTGACGGAGTCCTTAATGAGGGGTTTCGTGCTTGGCGCTTAAGTTTTTCTTTCTTAATTTGAAATAGTTTATGCCTTCAATCCGTCGTCTTCTTCATTCCAACTCTTCAGGAGCGCTTTTTGGAAAACCTAACTTTCTGTGTAACCATGGCTTTCGCCGCCGATTTTGCCTCCGTTCTGAGAGAAAACGACGTCAAAGCTTTGTGCGTCAAATTCAATATTCTGAAGGAGATAGCCTGGAGAGTTCCGGGCAAGGATGACAGGGTGTATGCTCCACCGGAGGGGCACATCACTGTTTACGAGGCCCATCTAAGGAGCGGCCTCTGCCTGCCATTGTCGGAAGAACTGGAGTCATCATGAAGGCTCTGCGAGTACTCATTGCCCAGCTTCACGCCAACGCCGTGAGGTACCTTTACACTATGTGTATTTTTGCTCGAAAATTTGGCCAGAAGTTTAAGATGTCTGGTGTTAGGGTTTTGTTTAAAGTGAACGAGGGGGGGAGAGTGGATATCGCTCGCCCCCCGTACCGGAATAAAAATTAATAAAGCCATTTACGACTTGTTGAAGAATTGGAAGAATCGGTTCTTCTTCGTGAGCGTGGGGGCCAAATGGCCCATTGCAAAGGAGTGGGGCCAGGTTCCAGAGGTGTACTTTCAGACGCCGTCTGCGGTGGAGTGGGCGGCTTATGCGTGGCTGACGAAGGCAATAAAGGAGAACCCCGACGATTTTAATCGGGATTTTTTGGTTTCTCGAGAGGAGACGAGGAAAGAGAACTGGTGTCCGCCCTCCCAGTTAAAAAACCTATGCCGCCCGCGAGGATGATGAACCCGGAGGGTTCCAAGGGCATCCTCATCCGTACGCGGCCCACGGATGAAGGTTTCATTGGTCCGCTGTTAGATAAGGTGTTGGAATCACCTTCGTCGTCGTCCTTCATCGATGACGTGGCTGCCGAGATCTGTGCTGGGGCTGGCAGTACCACGGGCCTGGAAAAGACCTACGAGGATTGGCCGGCGGACTCAGGAGTCATCTTGGCGCAGCCTACGCCGCAAGCGGTTCCTGGCGCTGAATCGATGGGATCATTAGAGGAGCCAGCTTATGAGTCGGTGATGGTTTTGCAGAGTTCTGCTGTGGAGCCAATAGCGAGGCTCGACTCTTCAGTAGCTGCTCCAGAGGCCGCCAGAGAGGAGCTTGCGGCAGCTTCTCCGGAGGCTGCAAGAGAGGTGCCCGCTGCAGCCGCTCCAGAGCTTGCAAGGGAGGAGCTCGCAGCTGCCATGGATGAGACTGATGCGTTCCTGGATCACATTTTGGATGTGATAGCGGCAAGCTTGGCGCGAGAGGATGCTCCTGGTCTACCGCCATCTGGGCCAGGTCTAGAATCTAGGCCCATGAGGCCCTCGAGGAAGATTTACGAGGTACGATTCCCGTAATGGCCTCCTTGCACTTCTTTCTTCATCATATTTATAACTTATACTTTGCTTTTGTATTGTGCAGTCAAGGAGGTTGATCTTAGCCTTTTCCCGAGAGGTGGAGCAACGCGATCACATCATTGCGGACAGGGAGGCTGAGATCGCCTGACTGGATGCCAAGCTGACTGCTTCTGGAGGGGAGCTCCGCGAGTAGACTGCCGCCCTTGAGGCTGTCCTGGCGGGCATGGAGACAGAGAATGCTGAGCTGAAGGCTAAGGTTACCCATTTGAAAGAGGAGGAAGACCGGAGCAAGGAAAACAAAAAGCGGCTTACTGATCGGATATCCACCCTGGAGAACTAGCTGGGTCTCCGGATTCGCTCCCACGAGCTCGATGGCATGCTGCACGCCCGGATGTTTGAGGGGGTTCAGGTCTGTCGGCGTCTCGTGAGGTTGATCGATCCTGACTTTCCCATTTAGTACCTTCACTTAGGAAACCGCGGGGTGCAGCACAAGGATGATCTCGAGGAGGAGGAGCCCCGGGACAGTCAGAGGCGGCCGCCTCCTCCTTAGCTTTTTGTTTTTGTACTTGTGTAATCGTGTAAAACAATTAAAGCAACAAAAATGGAATTCTTTTTCGTTGGTGTCCACTGATCATTATTGCCTTTGGTGTTTGTATGATGTGTCACATGGGGTGGCCAACTGAGTTGGCCGGTGACCGTTACTGGGCTACCTAAGGAGCTAAGTCCATAGGTTTGGCAGGTGGTTGCGTTAACCAGTCCTGTGGTACTGTCCAAGTGGTAACTTGGACAGCCAACGTTGGAGAAGGAACACTTCTCGTCGCTGCTCGATCACGCTACCCTCTCGTAGAGAGGGTTATTGCGTAGGGCGGCCAACCTGGTTGGTTGGCTGCCCAAGGAGTAAAGTCCTTGTCTGCCTAAGGGGTAAGGTCCTTAAGCTAGGCAGGTGGTTGTGTTAATCAGCCTGGTGGCGCCATACAAGTGATGACTTGGGCAGCCAATGTTAGAGAAGAAATACTTCTCCCTTTGACCGTCGTTGATTGACGTTGCTACTCCCCGTGAGGGAGGTCGTCGCGTATGCTGCGCTAACCCCCTAGGATTTTGACCGTTAATAGGCCACCTAGATGACCAGGATTTAGTACGACCGTCAATGGGCCGCTCGGATGATCGAGGTTTAGACCGCTCATGGGCTACCTGGATGACCAGGATTTAGACCGCTCATGGGCCACCTGGATGACCAAGGTTTAGACCGCTCATAGGCCACTTGGATGACTAGGGTTTAGACCGCTCGTGGGGCACTTGGATGACCAAGGTTTAGACCGCTCATGAGCCACTTGGATGACCAAGGTTTAGACCGCTCATGAGCCACCTGGATGACCGAGGTTTAACGAGAGGGTGAAGACCCTTCCGACTTAGGTGCAGTCTAGGTCGGATAATCCTGCAAGGCAAACACAGTATACATGTATGCACACAAAGACTAGGATTCTATATGCTAAGTAAACTTTTCATTTTACCAAATTAAAACAAGCATGCGAATGAGTGCACACAAATGGGTGAGTACGTACTTGGGTTCCCTATTAGAAGTAGCGTTTGAGCTGGATCGCGTTCCACGTTCGCGGGACCAGCTTTCCGTCCTAGTTTCGGAGTTTGTATGCTCCGTTTCGCAGGATAGCGGAGACCAAGAAAGGCCCTTCCCAGTTAGGGGAAAGCTTGTTGCGGCCGGCCAGCTTGCCTGTGGCCTCGACGCCTCGTAGAACCAAGTTTCTAATGTCGAATTATCGGGCTTTGACCTTTTTATTGTAGTGTCGGGCAACTCGGTGTTGGTAGGCTGTTGTCCGTATTCTGGCGGCGTCACGGGCTTCCTCTAGCAAGTCTAAGTGCTCCCAGATTTTCTAAGAGTTAGTCTGTAGGTCGAAAGACTCCACCCTGAGACTTGGAAGCCCGATTTGGACTGGGATTACCACCTCAGTCTCGTAACAGAGGCTGAAGGGTGTCTTGCGCGTTGGTTCCTTCGAGGTTGTCCGATAAGACTAGAGGACGGATGGGAGTTCGTTAGCCCAGGAGCCCCCGGCGTCCTCCAACTTAGTCTTTAATCCGTGGAGTAGCGTTCTATTTGTGTCCTCCACCTGTCCATTCGCTTGGGGGTATGCCACCGATGTGTGGACCAGCTTGATACTAAGGCTGGCACAATACCTGGTAAAACATTTTTTTAAAAAATTGGGTCCCGTTGTCGGTCACTACTACCTCTGGGACGCCAAACCTGCAGACAATGCCCTGGCGAAAAAATTTCAGTGCATTGTGCTCCGTGATTTTTGCCAGCGGGACTGTCTCGACCCACTCGGTGAAGTAGTCGATACCCGCGATGATGAACCTCCCTTGCCCCGTGGCAATGGAAAATGGGTCGAGAATATCAAGCCCCCATTGCACGAAGGGCCAAGGGGCTTAAAGTGACTTTAGGTCAGCGGACGGCTGATGGTGAAGGTTGCCGTGAAGTTGGCAGCTTTCACATTTCTTCACAAACTCAAGCGCGTCCTTTTTCATTGAGGGCCAGTAATAGCCCTGCCGCATGATCTTGAAGGCCAGGTTTTTTCCGCCTACGTGTGATCCGCAGATCCTGAGGTGAACTTCGCCCAGCGCGTAGTTAGCCTCCTCTGGAGAAAGACAGCGGAGGTATGGAGTCGAGTATCCACGACGATACAACCGCCCATCGACTACTGTGTACTAGCCAGCTGTCTTTTTAACTCGCTTAGCCTTTTTGGTGTCCTCTGGGAGTGATCCGTCAGTCAGGTATCTAACATAGGGCGTCATCCAGTTTTCCATCTCGGAAATCTGCGTCGCCTCTTGTTTCTCTATGTTGGGAGTATTCAGAATCTCCCTCATATCCCTCGAGTACTGTTCTGGGTTTTCGGCAGCGGCGGCTCTAGCCAACCAGTCTGCCTTCCAGTTTTCTGTTCTGGGGACATGAATTAGGGTCAGTTTGTCGAAACCTTGGACAACCTCCCTTGCCTTTACCAGGAACTTGGCCAAGTAAGGGTTGTTTGCTCAAAGTCCCCGTTAACTTGGTTGACGATTAGTTCGGAGTCGCTGTAAACTGCCAACCTCTTGGCGGAGCACTCTTTTGCTAATCGTAAGCCAGCTAACAGGGCTTCGTACTCAACGACGTTGTTGGTTGCCGGGAAGTCCAGTTTGAGGGAATACTTAACCTCGAATCCATCGGGGGTCGTAAGGACCACCCCTGCTCCGCTGCCACTGTCCGTGGACGATCCGTCTATGTGGAGTACCCATTCTAGAATTTCATCTGATTATTCTATATTTTCTGTGGGCTGTTCCTCATGAATTGGAGTCGTGGTCTCAATAATAAAGTCATCCAGAGCCTGCGCTTTTATGGCAGGTCTGGGCCTGAATTCGATGTTGAACTCTCCCAATTCGATAGCCCACTTCACCAACCGTCCAGAAACATCAGACTTCTGGAGTATACCTTTCAGCGGCTGGTTAGTGAGGACCACTATGCGATGCGCCTGAAAGTATGGCCTCAACTTTCGCGCAGCGAAGATAAGTGCTAGGGCCATTTTTTCTGCACGTGGATAGCGCGTTTCTGGGCCGGACAATATTTTGCTCACATAGTAGACCGGCTGCTGAATATCGGATTCCTGGTGCACTAGGACGGAGCTGAGGGATACTTCTGACACAGCCAGGTAAAGGTACAGCTCCTCTTCGTCTTTGGGTGATGCAAGCAACGGTGGGCTGGCCAGATACTGCTTCAATTCATTGAAGGCGGTTTGGCAATCAGCCGTCCACTCGAATCTGTTGAATTTTGTCCCTCCCAGGGCTTTAAAGAAGGGTTGGTACTTGCCACCAAACTTCGCGAGGAAGCGGGACAAAGCTATCAGCCGCCTAGTGAATTGCTGGACGTCTTTGGTGCTCCGTGGGGGAGTCATGTCAGCGAGGGCCTTGATCTTTTTTGGGTTTGCCTCAATTCCCCTCTGGGAGACGATGAAACCCAAGAACTTCTCGGACGCCACTCTGAAGACACACTTGGCTGGATTCAGCTTCATTTGATGCTGGCGGAGCACCTTAAACAATTCTTCCAGGTCGCGTATGTGGTCGCCAATAACTCTGCTCTTGACGAGCATGTCGTCGACGTAGTCTTCCATGTTGCGACCAATCTGTTTTTTGAATATCTTGTTGACCAGTCGTTGGTAAGTTGCTCCAGCGTTTTTCAATCCAAAGGGCATTACTTTGTAGCAGTAGGTGCCCTAATCTGTCATGAACGATGTATGTTCCTCGTCCTCCAGACTCATTCGAATCTAGTAGTAACCCGAATAGGCGTCCATGAAGCTTAGTAGCTCATGTCCAGCCGTGGAGTCAACCAGTAGGTCAATCCTGGGTAAGGAAAAACTGTCTTTCAGGCAGGCCTTATTGACGTCGGTAAAATCGACGCACATTCGTCATTTTCTATTGCTTTTCTTTACTAAAACGACATTAGAGAGCCAGTCCAGATATTAGACTTCTCTAATGAAGCCTGTGTCCAGCAGCTTCTTCATCTCCTCTCGGATGACGATCAGTTTTTTAACGGAGTGGTTCCTCCGCTTCTACCTAACGGGTTTTCGGCTAGAGTCAAGCCCCAACCTATGGACCATCACTTCTGCCGGGATTCCAGGCATGTCTACCGGAGTTCAAGCAAAAAGGTCTGCGTTCCTTCGTAGGAACGCGATCAGCTCATCGCGCAGTAGTCCGGTGAATGAGCTGCCGATTTGTACACATTTTTTCGGATTCTCCGGGTCCAGTGGGATTAGATCGGTGGTTTCACCGGACTGCGCCTGCTGGAGGGTAGTCTCGTCTCTATGGTCGAGTTCCCCAATCGCTTTTGCGCTGCCACTTGGGGCAATCTGCGACATGTAACAGGTTCATCCGGTAATTTGATCGCCTAGCACCTCCCCGACACCGAAGGGTGTTGGAAACTTCATTTTGAGGTGCGGAATCGAGGTAACTGCCCCGAATACCGTCAAGCATGGTCTGCCCAGTATAGCATTGTATACTGAGGGTAAGTTGACCACCAGGAAGGTGAGGGTGAGACTTGTTGTCTTTGGATACGTCCCTAAGGTAACTTTCAATTGAATAGTCCCTTGAACAGGCACTGGTTTATTGTCAAGGCCGTATAATGGGCCCTCGGCCGGTTTTAGTTGGTTCTTTTTTAGTCCTAATTTGAAGAAAGTATCCAAGTAAAGCAAATCACGAGAGCTTCCATTATCAATAAATACTCACTTCAACTGGTAGTCTACACTACTGTCTAAAACGAGGGCAGATACAATGAGGGGATCAGCATGGGGGGACACTACATGGGCTAAATCATCATCACTGAAACTGATAGAGTTATCCGCTGTGCGCTGCTTCTTCCTCCCAGCCTGCTGTTCCTCGCTGCCAGATGAGCTTTTAGCGGGTCGGGTGGTGACCATGCTGACCACCATCGCTGCAACCCGATTTCGGGGTGGAGTCTGCTCCTACCCTTCTTTACCGGCGGCTCTAGGGCTCTGTCCAGGACCTCTAACAAATTTCGTGAGGTGGCCTCTGCAAATCAGATCCTCGATCTCACTTTGCAACGTCTTGCAATCCTCAGTTGAATGGCCAACAGAGCGATGGAAGTCACAGTACTTTGATTGGTTTCCAGAGTCTTTCTTCAGCGGTTTTGGCCATTTCAGAAATTTTTCTCCACGGATCTGTATGAGGACGTTTGAGCACGTGTCCATCAGGAGTGTGAAACTGGTGGGCCCGTAGTCTCTACGTTCTGGGGGCCCAGTCCGATGCTGCTTCTGGCGGGGGTGTTCTCCGCCGCTGTATTTCCTCTTCCCTTCACCATGGAACGTCCGAGACTGATCCGCCCGTTCTAAATGTTTTGCCTCGTTGGCCTCTTCTGCTGTAACGTAGGCCCTGGTGATGGATTCTACTTCTCGAAAAGTTTGAGGGTTTTTGTGGGCCAGGTGCTCAAAAAAGTCACCATAAGTTAGTGTTGAGATGAAACTGCCCAACTTTATCTCCTTTGTAATCCTGGGAATTCTTCTGGCCTCTGCCACAAAATGATCTAGGAATTGCCATGGGTTCTCTCCCGGTTTCTGCTTGATGTGGGAGAGGTGCCACGGCTACTTCTCTTTCCGTCGGCTCGAGGTGTATTGAGTCAGGAAGAGATCTGTGAGCTGACGAAAACTGCTGATGGTGCCTGAAGGGAGGTGATGGAACCAGATTCGAGTATCTCCCTTCAGCGTGAGAGAAAAGTAGCGGCACATCGCTGAGTCTTCTGGCCCTTGTAGACTCAAATGGGTGCGGAAGTGATTCAGGTGGTCAACCGGATCACTGCCTCCATCGTATAAGTCAAGGGACGGCATCTTGAACTTTGTCGGTAGTGGATGGCTCAGGATCTCCGCAGTAAAAGGAGATCGGTCCAAGTTGATGGTGCGCTCCTCTTCTTGGAACACACTGTTCCAGATCTTGTCCACTCGTAGATTGGCGCGAGTGGAGTTTCCTGATCTTTTGGAGTTGAGGTACTCCCTCAACTCCGTCTTGTCCTTGGGGGGGTTCAGCAGTCGGACGGCTACTGCCTCCAGTGGATCTAGCAGTCTTGGAGGCTCGCTCCTGGATTGCGTTGTTGTCTTCTGTCCGAGAGTATTGGGAATTTTTTCTCTCCGGACTCTTTCGCGGAGACGTGCTCCTGGAGCGTTCTTCAAGCCTATTTTGGCCACGAACGCGGGAGGATGTTGGAGTTGGATTGTCTCGGCTTTCTTGGGCCTTTTGGCCGGCTTCTTTTTCCTCTGGCCACCCCTTTTGGTGGCGGGTGTAGGGATGGCCGTTGGTGGGGCCGCTTGTAATCGCTGCTCGTTCTGAGAGAAGAGTAACTAAAGCAGACGGTTGTTGGCTTATATCTGCTCCACCAGTTGTAGAAAATAAGGTGGTGGGTCTCCGCCCGTAGCCCTGTTGACCACGGCACCAGCAGCGTGGTCCTGGTCAGGGTTAGCAGCATCTCTAGCGGGATCGCTAGCTTGGGCTCTCGTATTCACTGTTGCAGAATCAGAAGGTGAAAAAGAGTGTTTGTGCAGATTTGTGGTAGGCTTTTGTAAGCGCTTCCCACAGACGGCGCCAATAATGCGTCTCTGGATTCGAACTTCGAACAGATTCAGTTGATCTTCTTATCGTGGTTCCGACTCCATTCCCTGAGTTGGATCCTGCACACTACTAAACAGAACAGGATGTCAGCGTGTCGACGGGAAGTTATCCCATCGAAAATACTCCAACGCTCAAATCAGTCAAACAGTTTTCGAAAGAAAGAAACTGAAATTGAGAGAAAGAGAGAGATAAATAGAGTGCTTGCTCCAGATGTAAGAGGGACGAGTAAGCCTTCTTGAATTTGGGAGGTGGGAAGGCAGTAAACGGCCGTGGGAGACGCGCTTGTTTGCCTTAGGGTTGATGGTGAATGTGTCTGGAGTAGCAGGAGGCTCTGACAATGCTGAGAGTTTCAATGGCAGAGAAAGTGGTTCACTGAGTGCACTTAGTTTTGCGTTACAGAAGGCGTATGCGTAAGGGGTCGAAAGCGTGCCCTAAATGGTGATTCAAGGGCCTATTAATGGTGGAGGAGACGATCTCTCCCCTTTGGAAGGAGAGATCCCCCGTATCCTTTTTGGCTGGCTTACCTTTTGGAGTAGATACCAGTTGCCAAGTTGTGAAGGATAGTTTCCTTCTGAGGCAGCCAATAGCTTTCCAAACCGGATACTTTCCTTCTGTGCATGTTACCGTTGGAGAGCTTAGGTTGGCAAACTTTTGGAAAAATCTGGCGCCTTCCTTATACGGGAGGCGCCAATATTGTCAATATCCTTTTTGGTGCCAGTTGGGATCGCGAGGGATCCTCGGAAAGCCGTTGTTAGCCTTTTGATGACTCGTGGGCCTAAACAGATCAGACCCGTCACTGTAGAAAAGCCTTCTTTGGGTCCAAAGTGTAGCACGCAGACGGTTAACGTTAGAGTTGATCGTCTGTGTGCGCATTGGCCGCCCGACGGTCAACGATAGCGTTGACCGTCCTGGGCCTTTTAGCTCTTGGGCCTATTTTCCTTCTGGGCCATTAAAGTGTTGATCGTCATTTTGGGCCCCCGTTGACTATTCGGGGCCTGCCCATTTCCGACACACCCATCAATTTCGAATAGTCTAAGGTATATAGTTGTTGATTTTTGGCAATTGTTGAGTATAATTTTTGGGACATATGATGTAATTTTTAAATATCGTATGGGTTGTCTAACAGTTTTTAATGTAGGTTTGCATTCTGACGTTAATTTCAGTTAAAGTTGGTGAAAAAAATAATTT
>JAODPA010049140.1:0-35392 GCA_025585075.1 Nepenthes mirabilis | reverse complement strand
TTAACATTACCACTTTATACTTATATAATTGTTAAAACATACCAAATATAAGCAAAACTCCAAACAAAAAAGTGTTCCAAATGTGTCCAAACCTTGTTGGATTGTGTTAGGATTTTCAAAAAAAATAGAAAACGTGTTATAGCATGTCGGGAGATGTCTGGCATTTGTCAAACACAAACACTTTAGCCTTGAGAGAGTCCCATGTTTCTCAGAATGAGACAAATGCCAATTTTAATGAATTGCCCAGTATCTTGGATTGATGTCACCAAAATATGGTTAGTGAAAAGGCATGAAATGCATTTATTAGTAAAACAATTACTCCCATACATGGAATGAAATATTGGTATCAGACTCTCAAATGCCAATTTTTTTTTAATACAATAACAAAATTGAGATAACTTGTTGCATCAGTGATGTCTTGATATATTTGCTGACAAACTCAATACTCTACTATATATTGGCTGATATTTGCCTCTAGGTTCCAATTCGCATTCAATATTTTGCGTCTTATATCAATGCATATCATGCGATACGATTGATACCAATGTTTCCATACATGTTATCATATAAAAATGTTCTTGCAATTCATAAAGAGTGGACAATTTCTCTGCAGCAATTCCACCAACCACGTACCTCTTGTGTGAAAATTGAATTCGAAGCTTGCTTTCCAGAATCAGTCTGAACCAGAACCAAGCGAGTGTATTCAGAAGGAGCCCCAGCCTGTATACTCATCTTTGCAACCTATACAAATAGGGACAGAATAATATGCGGAAAATGTGAGAAGCACATTCAGCTCAAGATTCTAAGCAAGCATAAACGCAGAGAAGAACATCTAACCATAAGAAAAATGTTTGGTATAAACAACTCACATCTTAGTATATATAATTAGTCTACTTAGAGTTTCAAGCCATATAAAAGAGCCCACGGGAAGAGAGCCATAACTGATTTGCATCTTTATAAGAGAACGGGAATAAGGAATGGACCAATGTGCCTAGTTTGGATAGGCTTAGGCGATTATTTACCAAAAACATAGGTCTTTGCCCTTGCCTCCAATTACTGAAAGTGAACTTGTTCAGACACCATTGCACTGAATGAGGGCATACTAGCGACTGAGGTGGTTGAAGACTAAGAAGTGAGTTAACTAAGTTTATGAGTGTGACTGATAACCATGGGTGAAACTATATTTATTGACATTAATATTGATATTAGTCATAGTCATATCAATATCGGATATATAGGACAATATATGCCAACTTTAGACATATATGTAATGTTGGGTTTTTATTTATAATTTATGACGTCAGTATGATAATTTTGGGTTAATTTAAAAAATACTTATATAATAAAATTTCTTTTAAAAAATCAAATTATTCAGAATCAGGCCAGTGCCTCTTCCACACTCGTGTATGTTTTGAGCAGATTATGTAGCACATGATTTGCACCTGATGCGGGGCTCGTCCACGCCAGAGGTTTTGAGTGGTATTTAATGCGCGCCTATTTGGTACTCATGTACCGATTGTATTATATAAGGCCGCCAACGTACTATTTTGGTCATTTCACAGGTTAAAAGTAGAGAAGAGAGAGAGAAAAAGAAGGGAGAGGAAGAAGAAGAAAAAAGAGAAAGAGAAGGAAAGAGAATTCAGAGCTTTTGGAGTCAAATTTGTTAGATTATAAATTTAAGATATATTTTTAAATCTGTTCTTTAGTCTATTTTGGAATCCTTTAATTTTTTTATTACGTTTCTTGTTTCATTATATGTGCATGCCATATTTTACATCCCTACTTTTATCATTGCAAATATGTGATTTTCACCAAAAACTTTAGAGTTTTGCTTGGTTTCATCGAAGATTTGAAAATTTTGTTTATTTTTCATATAATAAGTGAATATTTTGAAGTATTATATTCGTATATAGAAATATTTATGAAGAAAAGTCACAAAACTTATGCACTTGGCCTTGCATGCTAATATTCTATGTAAGTGTTTCGGACTGGATTTATTTTGTTATTTGATATGATTTATACTTTTTCATAGGATGAAAAGTTTTAATATCTATACTTTCTCACAGAGTAAAAAGTTTTAAAAAGTTATTATAGTCCCCTGTTTATTGTTTTATTGAAAATTGCTGTAAGAAATTAAACAAAATTAATATATTTGGATTTCTTAATATATCAGGTACACTTAAGGATTGCACTTATTCTCACAGATGCAGAAGAAAAATGGTATTTGACCCCACCTATAGAGTTTATTTCTAGATGGCTCACTTATAGGCTTAAATAATAGTGTTTTAGTCTAAGGTTACTGGAAATACGTATAACCTTTTTCAAAGTTGGCATTTTGATCCTTGATCTTTAAATTTTAGTATGATTTGGATTTTGACATTTATCGTATTTGAAACTTCTAAAATGATTGGCCTTTTGAGATTTTGTAAGTTTGTTTTGACATTTAGATTTATCTGACTTTGGACATTTGAGCCTTTTGGAATCATGTAATTTGAACTTTGGACAATTTCGTATAGTTTGGATTATTTGATATTCGTATACATGTTACGAATTTTGTCATGTGAAATCATGATTTGGATATGTAACATATTAAAACATTTGATATATTAAATTTCACATTCATTTTATTGTTTTATGAATATATATTTGTTATTATCTATATACATTTACTGATTAATTGGCTCGCGTTTCGTGGACGCTTTCTAACCTTTCAAGTTAACAAGTTATGGATACTTGTTGNAAATATAATATTTAATGACAAATTTTAAATGTATTTTAGTGACAAAATTATTTTGTCACTAACAAATATTATTTAGTGACAAAATTATTTTGTCACTAAAGAATTTCTTTAGTGACAAAATAAAAATTTATCACTAAAGGTTTTGTGACAAATGTTTAGTGACAATTTAGTTACAAATTAATATTTTGTCACTAAAAGCTTTAGTGACAAATTGATAATCTTTAGTGACAAATTATTTTGTCACTAAAGATTAATATTGTTGTAGTGAATTAGATTACCTGTCAGTACGAGAGAGAATGATTATGATAAAAATGACGTGAAATCTGCATGCATGTGAAGCCATGAGAAGAGAAAATCGAAGATCCAAGATGAAATAAGTTCGGCACCTGACAATCAACTCACATATAAATGTTGGAAAGCCAGCGAACAGAGGATTGAAGTTCAAAAGCTACCCAAATTGAGAGAGACGTGTTGAGATATGGGTCACTCCCGTATAGACCCATATCGATTGGATCGTAGGTGTGACTGAATATTTACATGGGTATAATATTGATATGAAATATTATGGTCTTTGGGCACACTCCACACGAGCAGCAAAGTGGCTGATGGGCAACTAGGACAAAGCCAATGATGAAGGATGATCAGACAGTGCCGAGTTTGAAGACCGACCGGCCAGACTGGCAAAACAAAAATGACTAATCAGATTGTTTAGTTCGAGAAGTGATCGAAATGCTGAAATTTGAAGGGAGACCAAACTACTTGAAGGATGACCGGCTGTCGGGCATTTTTAGAATTTATGAAAAGCGTGTAAAAACTCCCTTTAAGGTTTATAAAAGGGGAGTGCGTTTAAGAGAGACTTTCGCCAATCAACTTGTAAAATTAAGAGACTAGTGAGAGCTGCTAGTGAAAGAAAGTAAAAAAGAGAGAGAGAAAAGAGAGAATGTAGTTTTTTTTTACTCCAGAAATTTTCTACATTTACTATTACTCGGGTCTTAGATACAAAAAGTTAAGTTCTTATATTGGATTTGTATAACCATTTTATATAATGAAGATTTTGTGAACACATAGTCTCGTTTTTTCCTTTAGTTCAAAAGAGGATTTTTCATATAAAATTACTTGTATCTTGATTTTTATTTTGCGATTGTCTTTGTAGACTATGTTTTGTCATTATCGCCATTCATTCTTCCTTATCGATTCATCTAAGTCGGCGACAGTTTTTCCTTACAAGATGAAGAGACAGGCACAGGGAGCAGAAGTGGAAATTGTAGTGATTTTTTTGTAAACAAAATAAAATAAAATTACCACGGATTGGTTCATATTTTTTGATTTTAGAATATCTATTCTTTTACCAACTTTTCTCTTTGAATGATAACTATCCTACAGGCATTTTGATAAAAGATGTCATTATATATGTGCGGCATTAAATTTAAATTTCTAAGCTAAATTTTCTGAATGTATGCCATCAATAAAAAATATTAAGGCTTAAAAAATTCAAACAAATAGTTTATAAAAATTTTAAAAATTAAAATTAATGTGTCTTTAGATCTGAATTATCAAACGAATAAGGGGACTACCTTACTCGAGAGTTTGATCGAAAATAGATATGATCTTTAGTTACTCTGAATTTGGATCCTACATATCATAACAAACGAATAAGAGGTAAGAAGAATATAAAACCTACTCTCCGATATATCATGTAACACTCAAGTCAATATTTTTTTCAATTGGTTGAAAAAGGAAATCCGTACATGCAAGTAATTTTCTGTTATATTGAATTTGAATTTTATATACCACAACAAATGAATAAGATGTAAGAGTAATATAGGATTCGCTTCCTCGTATATCATTTGACACTTAAATTAATAATCTTACCAATTTTCTGAGAAAGATAGGAGTGAGAAAATACGCAGATGTAAGTAAATAAGAATTGAGTATTTGATGAAAGATTGTGCTTCGGAGGATACGCTCAAAGGAAAGAGCGACTTTTGGGGTATTGGAGAGTGGCTTTAAAAAAAATGTACTTGTAGAAAAGTGTGGCTTTGTTTTCTTGTCCGGACAATTGTTTGTTTGAATGTTTGTCCCCCTCTCTTGCGGAGAAGAATGTGTATTTATAGTGTAAGGTGTTAGTTTGATAGTCCTCTAGATATTATGCCTCCAAAATTATAAGAAATATTAATTGTGTAACCGCCACCTTCAATTAATGGCAAGATCGTACTGTTTTCAACCATTAGATTAGTATAGATATTATGCCTCCACAATTATGAGGAATATTAATTGTGTAATCGCCACCTTCAATCAATAGCAAGATCGTACTGTTTTCAACTGTTAGATTAGTATAATAACCACTTATAATAATATATTAATTATTTATTAATACCAATTTATTATCGAACAAGTCGGGTCACACCTCTTAGATCAATCGTAGCGCCTTTGGATTATTGGGCTCAAGGGTTTTTTTGATAAACCACCACACTTGAGTTTTCTCATTTATACGCATTGGGTTCTCGACTAGTCCATGGATTGCCATACCCATCAAAAATCAACGTCAATGAAAAAAAATTAATTTTTAATCCTAATCTATTTCTCCATTTAGTCTTTATATAATGAATATTTTACATGCAGAATTGATTTTTTCTCAAAGGTTGCTCTTATAAACAATTAATCATCTCATCAGTAATGGTGAATTTATAACAAAATTGGGTTTTTTTAATGGTCGGCAAGAGTGCTTTTAATTTATATTGTTTTTGGGTAATAATTTTCATTTTTTTTTCTTTGTTTATAAGATTAATAACCAATAAATGAAAAGAGTTGACACTCAAACTCGTATTAGTAATAACTTAAGGAATTAAATGGCAGCTACTCCAACCTTAGGTTTATTGAGATCGTGATCTGACATTGTTAATTTTGACTCAATGTTTAGCTACAAGAAAAATAGAGATCAAAGCAGCATTTGATGCACTCAGAGCAAGCAAGTGCCGCACACAGCTGAGAAGCAACAATTGCACACTGATCATTCAGATTCGACAGCACATTTATGAAGCACAAGCAGCAGCAGCGATCGACCACCCGGTGGCAGCACTTAGAAGCCATATTAACTAGCCGTTCGGTTGCATCCGGTGTCCTCACAACGATTCCTGCGGGCATGTTCTCAGCTGTTTTTGTTGGATTACCGAAGCCGACACCAAGACCCGACAGCAACATCATCTTCTTGCAGCTCCCGGCCATATTTCGCAGGTCAATTTTGCCTTGTGCTGCCTGTTTCTGTAAGAACATAAAGGAAATTTTCAGGCACAAGTAGTTGAAATTTGCATGCTCGAGCTCCTTGTACAACTTAACCATTCGAGAAACTAATCGAATGATACCTGTGCAATATTTGACACATAACGAGGCAGATACGCCCTTTCTTTAGTAGGGTCAGTTCTTTAGTAGGATCAACTAACCCCACAAATATATATATAATTTGATATAAATTTCTCATTTGACTCCACTGAAGTTTTTGTTAATTCCAGAATATTTATCGACTGATTTGATCCACTTATCTTTCTGAAATCATTCAATTTTCCACTGTCTTTTTTAGCAGAATAATAGCATACATACATACACTACAAAAAAATAGTGAAACTATAGATATGTTGATTTTTCATGATACTAAAATCACCATATATATTGACTACAGTGGAAACAAATCCTAGCTGAGCACATGCTTCTCCAACCATGTAAGTAGAAAGTAGACCTAATTTCAACCAAGTTCGGGCCAGACACAAGCCGAACTTGGGGAAAGTCTTTAACAACTAAGTTAGCCATGATGAACCAGTCATTTTCACCGGTGGCTGTGCCCAGCCCTAAAAATTAATTGGATCTAATTTTTCAGTTTTGTCGGTCTATATTATTTATATATATTGACCAAATCCTATAAAATTTCGGATCAAATAGTCCAATTTTGATCGGGTGTCGAGAAAATGAATTTTTGGTCTGACAAACAAGAACGCAAGCTAATTTCTGATGAATGCCTTGGGTCATCCCTACTTGAGAGTTGCCATTGCCACAGCGTCAGCAATAGGAAGATTAGGAGAGATGTGGGGTAACCAAAGAAATTGTGCTTCTTCAATCTC
The DNA here is from genome assembly GCA_025585075.1 of Nepenthes mirabilis. NCBI lineage: Eukaryota > Viridiplantae > Streptophyta > Magnoliopsida > Caryophyllales > Nepenthaceae > Nepenthes > Nepenthes mirabilis. Next base: position 28,540 of record JAODPA010049140.1, on the reverse strand, counting down.
AGGTGATAATGAAGAACAAATAACAACTTGGGCAAGCCTAATATCACTCAAAACACTAGCCAGTACAGTAGACACAAAAGCAAAAGCAAAATGGCTAAGCAGAAGAGGGCTGTTGTAGTCTTTTTAGTAGGGAGACTGCTATATCCACCAAATGGTTAGGATTAAAAGTTGAGTGAATAAATAGTAAGGATTGAATAGTTTTTTAAATTACTGGATGTAATCTTCACCATTTATTAATCTAATTTTTAATCCAAGAGGATTTAATAACCTCCCCACTTAGAGGACCACAACAGCACTCTAATCAAATGCCAACTAATTTGAAAAATTCAATATGTAAAGATTTGACAAGGCAGGTATAAAGATTTAATACTAATAACTGGAAAAAATGAGAAACATGGTGAAACCTTCCTTTGCATGTTATTCTTGATGATTATGGAAACACTAACGAAAATCGGAATCAACAATTAGGTGAATGAGACATTAGAAATATAGACGTCGACACGGGACACGGGCACAACAAGATGCACTATTTTTTCTACAAATAATAACACAATACGCTGGGGGCTTGCTAATCAAAATCATAATTTGTTATTTTTTATTTGATGAATAATACTATTTTATAGTGAATTAGTAATAGAAAAGAATATTCATTGTTGTATGTTTCGTTATTGCAGTCTGTATATATTTGGTATTACTGTATCCTTTGGATTCGAACAGGCTTTATATTGTTTTGGTTGGGATTTTATTTGACACTTTTTCTTGCGGGTTTTTGGGTGTTGAGCATGTTATATATTTTATTTGAAGATCAGGCAGGGTTAATTTGGTTAGGTCTTATGTTCGTCATGATAGTAGCTATTTTGTTTTTGGTATTTGGATTTGGTGTGTCTGACCCGACTTTGGATTATTTAGATTTTAATTACTTATGTATTATAATAGGATAGAAAAAAATTCTAAAATTTATTTTGGCCAATGAATTGGCCAAATGCCAGCCAATATATCAACTGCATTTGTCGATATAGAAACATATTGTGACATTATTGGGGCATCGAGAAATTCGGTATCAACGGGTCTGACACTGATACATATCAACCGATATGTGTTATATTAACCGATATTTAAATCAATGCAAATAACCTAACCCAATTCCGCGAGAAAGAAAATGTTCGAGGTTTTCATTATGCATTAACAATATGTTTGGTAGAATTGCATTTGTAGTCCGATTTTTAGTAATTAAAGGGCTATTTTCAATAAAATAACAATCTTAACTATCTGGCAATGTATAGGTTAAGAAACTATTCCTATTTGGACAGGAATTCCTTGAAAACAAGGAATAAGTAATTCCTTATCTCAATGGGTTTATTTATTCCTGGTTCTCCTGGAAGTAAAATGTCGGGCCACATGACCATTTTATCCCTGTAAATGTTTATCACATATTGCATACTGGTGGTGACGGGATCGTGGTAGGTGTTGTGGAAATGTGCAAGTGATGTATTGGAAAATATATTTTTGTGAGAATCGTAAAAAAGTCATTTTAAATTAATTAATTGTTTATTCTTCTTGTGATATTCTTGCATATTGAACACTGAAAATTTATTTTCAGTCTATTCAAGGTGACCTATTAAATAAAGAAATATTAATTCTGAACTTTATTTTTAACTAAATTAATTTTTTGATAATAGTTATTTTATTTTTGACTTCATTCAATTCTTGCAATCAATTTGTGCCATAAGTCTTGTTGTATGCCACAGGTTCCATGGACCATAAAGTAATGACTTAGCCACAGGATTTACGGAAGATACATGTAACTCATCATTTCTGTCTGATTATGCAGAGATGCAACTGTTGAAGAACAAAAAAAATTTTTAAGAAAACTTTTGCTAGCATCACAATTTCATTTATTTATCGGAGAAAACCTACCTCCTCCTCCAGTTGTTTACTTTCCAACCACCATGCCTGTCCTGTGAGTATGTCAATCTGTCTCCTTTTAAATACCTGCCATGATGACGGCAAAGGCAGAAGGTGAAAAATGCCCATCAAATCCAAATCCCCGATCTACGTATGCGTGAAGATGTATTCTTTGTTATGTTATGGAAAAAATAGAAAGAAATGAATACCATGATTCTCTAGGACATATACATGTGATAGAAGAAAGTATCAAGGGGAAAATTTTATAAAGGAGACTCGATAACGACGACATATCATAAGGAAATCCCAATGGCAGAGATTCAAGGGCATGCAAATGAAGTAGAGTTTTAGAAATAGAAGAAAATATTGGCCGATAGATGTATCAGGCCCCCCCGATACCGATATTTGCCTGTATTGTGATAATATTACGATTTGTTATCGTATTTGCGATATATCATCACATATCAGCCAAAATTCAAAATATTAGTCAATACAATTAATATTTGACCGATAAATTAATAGATATGGTTGATACTTTTTTTTTCCTTTTATCATATCCGATACCAATATATACTGTTTGATATTTTTTATACTGATATAGCCGCGACTAATACTGATATTTTAGAACAGAAGCTTCCATAAAATTACAAGTCAAATGAGAAAAGTAGAATCCTTTTATAGACTTAAAGCTCAATTCCTCAAATGATGCTTTAGAAAAAAGTATGGCACATAAGGAATCAAAATATTCATGGATCAGAAACTGACGCCGGGTTTTCACCAGTTAACAAGCAGAAATTGTTTGAATTGAACATATCAATTGGCATCCAATACACTATCGGAACCATCTGATTAACAATTATCCGACACTGTTCAAATGCATCAAGGATAGCAATTAAAACAAGCATCAAAAGAATGACACAACAGGCAAGCTGCAGAAAAATGGTCCATATATTCTTATGAAAAAGCATATTATTGATGCAATGACCAACTTAAATACGCTCATTGAAATGGAAAGCTATGAAGTTAACATTACTCTGTCAAGTGAAATATCCTTGGCCTTCTGTGTTTTCAGGCACAGCACAAAGTTGCTCATATCTGCCAAGGTACCACTTACTTTAACGGACTCAGGAAAGGTACCGGAATACCTTCCTGATATAAATAGTGGACTTCCACATGAGAGATCTTCAATTCTCGATGGATAAAGCTGCAATTCAAATTGACAGATGTCACGATGCAATTCAAATGAGTCATTGTTCCACAACTAGAATAAGTTGCAAACACATTTAACAATACAGAACAGCAAGCATTATGTCAATATGATATCAAATTAAAATACAATTACAAATACAAAATTAATGGGGAATGATCAGAATATTAATACAGAAGTGTGGAGGCAACAACTCCTATGATAGCCATCATACAATGCTCAGCATAGTACTTATATACAATGCAATCCATGACCATTTTTTACCGTTGTTCCAGGATCATCGTTCTTTGAGGACAAACTACAATATTTCACTAGAAAAGAAAAAATGACTCTTCATTCCATATTCTCTGGTTGGTCATTCGGAATAAGCTTGGGACAAAGGACCGCGTGCGTGGCTTCTTCATTAGTTGTAGCCCCATTTGTTCCCTGTGTGGTGCATGCTGAGTCCCATGAGCACTTGTTCTTTAGATGCTCCTTTTCCAACAGTGCTTGGAGCCGATAATGCTATAAAAGTGTGTTAGAGACATTTGTCTTATTGGCATATTCCGTGACCATATGTAGTATTTTATTGATGTCGGGTTGTGGGTTGTCGGTTTAAAATTCATTAAAATTCATTGGTCCGCCCTCCACGCGCTCGAGCACCGTCCAAGGACCGCCCGCTCGCCTGGCGCCCGCTTTCTGCTCGAGCACGTAATCCAGAATGGGGGCCGCTCGATGCTCGCTCACTATCCGCTCGAGCCGATAAACCAGAACATAGGCCGCTCGCCGCGCGCTCGAGCCCCGCTCGAGCGGCGGCCCAACGGGCAGAATTTTAAACGCGATTTTTGGCTCCTCTATAAATATGAGACTTATAATTTTCAACCCTAAGACTTCTGGAAATCTGATGTGCGTGCTTCTTTGAGAAGAAAACCCTCTCATGCTTCTATATACTTGCACATCTTGAGAAAACTAATTATTGACGCCGGCACTGTTCACGGCGTCCGAGTCACGTGCCCCGCTTTCCCCACCACAAATTCCAACTTTTCTATATATATATATATACCTTCCCAAATATATATATATTTTTTAAATTGTGGTGTTCCTATTTTTTTCAGATGTCAGCTCCAAGAAAGGCTGTGTCGCGTAAGTCGAGTGGCAAACACACTCGACCGAGTGGGCTCTCCGCTCCTGATCGATTTATCAGTCCCGAGGCCGAGACTCTTTTTAACACACACATGTCACATCGCCAACTCTCCCTTGAACAGGAAGTCCAGCTTGACTCTGTTGATCCTTCCATCTCCTCTCTCTTCACTAACCGCGGTTGGGCACCGGTCCTCACAGGTTTGGTTGCTCCGTCGCTCATTCTTATTCAAGAGTTTTACTCCAATATTTATGCGATTTCTTACGATTCTTTCTCCACTTTCATGCGGGGGGCACGCTTCCACATTACTGACGATATATTTGCACGTGTTATTAGTCTCCCTCGGGTGGACAACCCGACCTACCCTATTTCCTCGGTCTCCCGGCCTCGTTACAATGATGTTGCCACTTTTCTCTATGGTGCCCTCTGGAGTGGAATGGCAGAGCTTTCTAAACCTCCTATCTCTCCTCTCGGCGTTTGGTCATGAGCCGTATCATGCTCACGAACCTGTTTCCTGTTTCCCACTTCTCGTCCATTTCCAAGGAGAAAGCCTTATTTTTGTATGCTCTCTTGAGTGGACAGCCGATTGATTTACCGTCCCACTTCATCACTCACATTATTTCCCACTTCTCTGGATGGAAAGAGGCCAATCTTCCTCACGGGTGCCTTATTCAACGATTGGTTGCTGGGCTCGGTCACCCCTTTGCTGACTTTCCTTGCCTCCCGTTCGGCCGTCCCATCACTTCCACCACCTTCGCTCAGAGTCGGTCCCACGCCCATCGCCTTGCTGTAGACCTCCCGGAGCCGTTCGATGAGCCTCTCCCTGACGTGCCTCCTCCTCAGCCGGACGAAGGCCCCTCTGACTCTGCTTCGTCCTTCCCTGACCCCTCGGGTCCTGGACCGTCCACTTCGCATCGGCACTCCACCTCATCATCAGCCGCTCTGATGGGTCAGATGTCTCGCCTTGTTGACCGTTTTGAGCGTCTGTACTCCTCCCAGGAGCGGATTCTTACTTCCCAAGCTCAGCTGCAGTCCCATCTCCTTGCTGGTTTTGAACGGATGGATGATCGCTTTGCTACCCAAGAGGCTGAGCTTCGGCGCTGGCAGCGACATTATGGCACTCCACCCCCCAGCGATTCTGAGTGATCCCCTCTCTTTGGCTCTTCGTGACAAAAAGGGGGAGATCTTTCTTTTGGTGCATGCGGATAGGGGGAGCTTCGGCGAGATATACTTATTTTTGTTAGGGGGAGATTTGCTATTGATGTTATCTGTTGACTTGCTATTTTGCTATTGATGTTATCTGTTGATTTGCTATTTATGTTATCTACTCTTTCTGTTACACTTTAGTACTGCCTGCATCTTACTCTTGTTCCTATTATTGCATGTTGTATCTATTATTGCCTGTATCCTTGTCTTGTTGGTAGTAACCCTACTTGACCAGGTAACTCTGTTACACTGACGCAGCTGTCCCTACATTGACACTGCAGTACTAGTGTAGTTTCTTTTACATTTTTTTGTATCTCACTAGGCGTAGATTTTTATGTACACGGGTTCTATCTCGGTGGTGTCTGAACCCGTGATTCACTTGTATTTATTTAATTTCTGAGTTTTTTCACGGAATTGCCAAAGGGGGACATTGTTAGAGACATCTGTCTAATTAGCATATTCCGTGACCATATATATTATAGTATCGATGTCGAGTTGTGGGTTGTCGAGTTAAAGTTTGTTCTGTCCGTTCCGCACTCCAGTCGCTCGAGCCCGTTTGAAGTCTCTGCGCTCGCCTGGCGCCCGATACCCGCTCGAGCCTAAATTCCAGAATGTACCTCGCTTGCCTGGAGCTCGATACCCGCTCGAGCCGAAAATCCAGAATGTACCCCGCTCGCCAGGCGCTTAATACCCGCTCGAGTGCACGTAGGGTTTCTCTGGAAACCCTCCGTCCGCCAATCGTGCGCTCGAGCGGAATGAGCAAGTTTTTTTTAAATGAAAATTTGGAGCCCTCTATAAATACTAGGCTTATATTTTGGAACCCGAACAACTGAGAAACAGACCCTGGAGAGTTTATTGCTGTGCCTCTTTTGAGAAGAAAGTTCCTCAAGCTCCATTGTTATTACTTCTCTTGAGAAAACCTAAAGTTACAATATTGATCTTCATGTTCATATAAGTTTTTTCATCAACTTTCTTTAACCTTTGAAACACTGCCTTCTACCTTCGTTGGAGACGTTGGTTCGTGAAAAATGAGACTCGATTGTGATTGGCAATTCAAGTGGTTCGAGGGAAGATTGACGTGAAGACCGGAAGGTGTCTGGTTCCGTTGCCACGAGCAAATCCAAAGAGTTCCTTGGTAGGGATCACGTGACACGAGTAAGTCAACTAGGTTAGCGCGTCGTTACCACCCGGTCTGTAAGTTGATTTTCATAGTGCATTATTTCCCTGGCTGTTGAAACCCGGAGTGTTTTTCTCGATTACCGTGGGTATCGAGTTTTCACTTCGTTATCAAAAATCGTGTCTTTATGTTACTACGTACGTATTTTGTTTACTGTGCATGATTGTTAGTATCATTGGCATCTAGTACTAAATATCCTTTACGTGTATTGGATATTTGTTATTATATATACTGCTTCAGCTATACTTTTAACGAGGTCGAAACTTGATTGTTCACGTTAGCACAAAAAGTGCTTTGTTAGTTATATTGGGGATTCTATTGATGGTGCGACTGACCCTTTCCAAAGTCCACAATGAGAAAGCCTTGTATACAGTAAACTGCTACCCCTCCTCTCTATATGTGTGGCCATATCATTTATGGTCATTTGTAGAGGGGGCTGTTTCTATCTAACTTGGGCAATATCCCCTTGGTTGTCCACTTTGAATTCTTTTTTTACCCCTGAAAAATACGTACATCAACATTTTGTTCTTCACAGAGTCCTTCCAAAAAACCAAGCAAAAGAGGAAGAAAAAGGACAAGGAATCCACAATGAGGCAACGGCAACATAATTATTATACAGCACAAAAAGTTTGTAATGTGCCTCAAACATTTATTGGACTTCCAAAGACACATATGCAATATGTACAGCCATGCCTAGTTCCACGTCTATATGTGCCATTGTTGTCAAAGGTCAAGGAATTACAGTGTAAATAATCATTGTATCAAAATTGAAGGGAGGATTATCCACATTGGGAATTGTCTTTTGAATAAGTGGAATAAGAACATGTTATTTACCTATGCCAAATGTGGAAATACGAGGACATAATAATCCTCCTTCAGCAAGATGACCTCTCACAACATTGCAAATGACTCTTTCATTTTCCACCGCCCCGTCAGTAATGAGAAAAATGAAAGATATTGAGTCACTTTCTTTGGACAACATCTCTATTGCCTGCAAGAAAGCTCATGATGAGACATAGGACTTACAAATTCTTTACTCTGATGCCAACATCAAGCTTCAAGAGATGCACTGATTATTTACATTTTTCCGGAAAAGTTGAAGGAAAATGGAAGGAAATCATAACGATTGCCCACTCACATAAACACCAGAGATGTACCATTAAGACCAAGAATGTGGCTTTCACAGTAGACAAACATCAAGAGCATGGAAATTAAAATATGGCTTGAAGTTTACAACAATAAACCCATAAAACCCAACATTTACTGACATAAAGAAGCTTTGCTTAGGTAGGGTTTTCAAATTCAAGTTAACTATCTTCTTACTAACAAAGTAGTTGTAAAAAAGCTTAATGGTTCTCCAAAAACCAAAAATCAAGGCTAAACCTCAAGATTAGAGACAGACTATGTATTTTCTCAGCAAGACAAATTCACTTCGAATAGCCTACCTGCAGAGAAATTTCATGGTTGTTTTTAACTGCCCCCAAGGAAGAAAAAAATGAAACAACAGACAAGCTTCCTGATCAATCATCAGTGAGTGTTCCTATGCCACAGTTTTCCTAATATTGGGTCATCAACTTGTAGACATCACTAATGTACTTCTTGACAAAAACTAAAGCTATGACAAAATGTTACGAACCTTTAATTATTTTCTTTTCTCATTTTCTCCTTGGTTTGTTTGGTTTGTTTCCTTAGAGAATCCCGTTCCTGGTTCCCCGTTTTCTGTTACAAGACCCCCGTTCCCATATATGGTTGTTGTCGCTGTTAGGATAAGGGTAATGAATTAATACTCCAATTTTCTCTCTCTCTTGCGTCTCCCTCTCCTCTCTGTGTTCTTCTCCCGATTTCCCTCTNTAAGCACAAGGTTCCCGTGTGTGCTAAATGGGCAAACTCTGGCCGTGCACTTAGCAGGTCAATCAACTCTCATCTGCATATTGCAGGTCTTCAAATTCGTGCAAGTTCTGAGACAGGGCATGCATTTGATGATACCTCTTGGGAAATTTTAGGTGTTGTGACCAATGCGTTGGGTAATGTAAATGCCAAGTTCTTTAGCATCGATCACAAACAAAGAGTTTACAAGCAATTAGCTCTCACTGGCTCATTCCTCATTGCCATAGAGGCGGGTGCTGGTGTGGGAATATATACCTGCCCTCCTCAAACCTGGGCTGGTGAAGAGTGTTACAACATGGGGATCACGAGCTTAACGGTCGATTACAGGTGTGGATGCTCTCTTCTTCCAAATAAAAGAAATTTGCTATCAATTGCTAATCGATGCTTGGAATCATTGACCATTCCCGAGGGGCCACGTAAACTAGTCTTAGCTGGCAAAAATACCCAGAAGTTATCTCCATGGTGGGAGCAGTTACCAACACAATGGGTCATTGTACTGCTTTGCTTTACATCATTTCTGTTGTGCCACATGGATCAGGTGAACAGGAGCACTGCAATACTTCCAAAGTCACAAGAGTTCAATTTGAAGAGTACAATTGTGGGTCTGATTCAATTTTTTTCCTTCTGGAGGTACCTTCTTACTCAAATAGTTGGCAGCTTATGGGCAGATAAAATTGGTGGAAAACTTGTATTGGGTTTTGGGGGGATTGGGTGGTCAGTGGACGTGAGAACTGGGGAGATCATAAATTTCAGGAGCATTGATGCTCAGAGGGTTAGTGACTTTAGTTGGTATATGCATGATCCATGGATGGTCATTATGCGAATTGCTGTGACTTCATGTCTCTTTTGGGGTGCGCCCATATTTGTGTCTGTGGCCACCTTGGGCATTGGAATGTTCCTGAGAATTCCCCTTGAATCAGGAAAGATTTTATCTGCTCTTGCAACATTCCGGATACTACAAGAACCTGAAGTGCTAGTATGTGGCAACGACTCCTATGCCGTCCCACGCATGGATCCTAAGGGAGAACGATTGGTGTGGACGGAGTGGGGACACCATAACCTACCTTGGGATAGATCAGAGCTCTAGGTTGGCTACATATCTGAAAGTGGGGATATCTACAAGCGCATTTGTGTTGCAGGTGGGGACCCGATGTTGGTCGAGTCTCCAACTGAACCGAAGTGGACTGCTGAAGGGGAACTGTTTTTTTTCACTGACAGGAAAAATGGGTTTTGGCATCTCTACAAATGGGCTGAATCTACAAATGAGGCTTTACCGCTGTACTCCATGGAAGCTGAGTTTGCAAGGCCACTCTGGGTTTTTGGTATGAGTTCTTATGAGTCTATCCAGGGCCATGAGCAAAAGAATTTGATTGCTTACAGCTACAGGCAGAATGGAAGGTCCTATCTTGGCATTTTGGATGATGCTGACTTTGCCTTGAGGTTGGAGCCTGACAATGTTGAGATCAAGAAGCAGTTTGCTGAGTTTCATTCGGTTTCCTTCTTGTTCAACCTTGAGGACAAGGTTGATTTGAAGGAGCGGGCAATGTTACGAACCTTTAATTATTTTCTTTTCTTATTTTCTCCTTGGTTTGTTTGATTTGTTTCCTTAGAGAATCCCGTTCCTGGTTCCCCGTTTTCTGTTACAAGACCCCCGTTCCCATATATGGTTGTTGTCGCTGTTAGGATAAGGGTAATGAATTAATACTCTAATTTTCTCTCTCTCTTGCGTCTCCCTCTCCTCTCTGTGTTCTTCTCCCGATTTCCCTCTCCCTATTCCCTCTTTTCCCTCCTTCCCCTGCAAAATCGGCCGTCTCCCTCCTCTGCAGATCTCCACTCCCGTTGCAATTTCTTCATCATCGCCGGCGACTACATGGAGACTGTATCACAAAATCCGACAAATAATTAAAGCTTGCAATTAGTTGCACTTGTTATGAAGAGTGAGAATCTGGTACCTGATTCAGTGGTCTAAAAATGTTTGTACTCCCCTCTGCAATGAACTTCAAGTCAATCCACTGCGTAGCACTTTGTATTGCTTCCTGAGTTGCTAGCTTCATTGATGAAGAGAATAAGTTGGCCTCCTCATTGAAAGCCAAAATATTAAAGGAATCTAGGGGATTTAATTTAGTTAGGGAATCCACTAGAGCTTTCTTCACATTCTCGATGGGTGCGCCTCTCATGCTTCCGCTTATATCAACAAGAAATACTACTCTCTTTCTGAAAATCTGTACAATTAAAACAGACTGTCATCAGTATGAAGTACAAACATAGGAAGAATTGGTATTAACTGGATCCAGAAGGAGAGTACACTACTAATCATATATAGCAAAAGAAATATAGAAGGAATATACTCAATTAAGTATTAGAGAAATTACAGCACTAGCCCATATAAAAATGAAACCAACGTTATGAGGTTTTCAACAAGCTGACCATGCTTGTATTCTAATTAACTTAACCTATTATACTCCCTGGATTATCAAGAATTTATATCACTTGCTCTTTTAAATTCAAGTATGAATTATTTCACAACTAAAGGGATTCAGTAAATGTGAAGTAAAACCAGAAGTAATTCATGAAATCTCTCATCTCATTCAATGCTGAATCTCTTATTTATTTTCTTACATCATCCCATCAAATCAAAGGCAAGTGTCATGCTATTCAGATGGACTTGTGGCGTAATCCAAAAGGATTGAAAAATTAGAAAAAAAAAAAAAAAAAAAGACAAACACAGCGGTAGTAAATTATAAGTTTCATAAAGAATATGGCGAGGGGATCTCATTTAAGATGGATTTTAGAGAGCACCTGATTGAAAGAAATGACAGTTTAGTCAGGGGCAGTGGGAGGGAAGAGTAAGGTAGAACCTGAAAGCCTTGGATGGATGTAACACAGGTAACTTGTTGGTCCTCCAGACTTTGGAGGGCATTGCTCTGATCAAATATATAATAGTAGTAGTAGTAGTGCAGCAAGAATAAGAGATAGGGACTGAATTACACATGAAAAGAAACAAAAGGATTGAGGAAGGCTCGGATTGGATCATCACAGCCACACTCGTGGGATAATCTTCACTGTCGGACCAAGGATAGATGGACAAAATAAAGTGGCAGACAGCTCGTCAAGAAGGCTGTGGAAGCATCACGTGAAGGATGCCGTATTTCGGCACAATCAGAATTCATCAGGGCCGTCCAAGTGCGAACATCTCCACCATCAGCTGAGAAAGTGGTGGATAGTGGAAAGGAGTAGCCAAGACAGACAGGGCACGTGCCACTCATTACATGAGGCGGCTAGCATCCAACCAACTCATCTAACCACTTGATTCCCCTTTCTTCCCTTTTCCTTTTAGTTGTTTTAGATACTTGTTTAAGTTAAATAGAATATTGTTAGTTCAACCCTCCTATCAGTGTATAAATAGAAGGATGTAATAGAGATGACATATGAAACGAATTACCTATGAAGTACAATTTCCTTTAGAGACCACTTTCCTTCTCGAATTGAAAACCCTGCCTTTCTCTTTTCTAACTTCCTGAATTGCTCATTCTCCATGTTCTCCTCTCTTTGATGCTTAAAGAAAAGAAGATGGTCTTCCATACCTAGACCCTTACAAATTGGTATCAAAGACAAAGAATGGAAAAAGGAACCTGCATGAACAATTTACTTGAGATAGTATTAGCTGGAAACCAATGGGCCAACACCTTCGAGAAGAACAATAACCAGCAAATGGAGTAACTCAAGCTAAGTATTACCAGAATGGAACAGATATGACTTTTGTTCGATCTGTACCAAAGTGTTAGAGTCATTTTTCTAATTGGCATATTCCGTGACCATATGTACTATTGTATCGATGTCGGGTTATGGCTTGTCAAGATACAGTATCAACACATATACGTTGCTGTCCGTTCCGACTTCCAGGGATACCTCGCATACCGTGAGCTCTCCACTCGCTCGAGCCCAAAATCCCGAAGCCTTGCGCTCTCTGTGCACTCTCTACCCGCTCGACCCGAAAAACCAGAAGCATTACGCTCGCCGTGCGCTCGCCAAGCGCTTGAACGCAAAATCCAGAAAGGGCCCGCTCACTGCTCGCCCCCTCCGCGCTCCAGCGCATGTAGGGTTTCTCTGGAAACCCTCCGTGCGCCCGCCGTGCTCGAGCGCCGCGGCAACGAGCCACTTTTTGAATATATTTTTTTCCGCCCTCTATAAATACTTGTCTTATAATTTTAAAACCCTAGGACTCTTGACAGACAAGTTTCGTGCCTCGCTTGAAAAGAACGTTGTTCATACTCCATTGATCTTACTTTTCTTGAGAAAACCAAAAGCTACGAGTTTGAGCTTCATGTTCCAACAAGTTTTCTCTTCACTTTTTCTTAACCATTTAAATACTTCCATTTTTCTACCTTCGTTGGAGACGTTGGTTCGTTGAAGAAGGAGACCCAATCGTGTTCAGCAATTCAAGTGGCTCAAGAGGGAAGATTGACGTGAAGACCGAAAGGTGTCCGATTCCATTGTCGCGGGCAAATCCAAGGAGTTCCTTGATAAGGATCACAAGATGGGAGTAAGTCGGCTAGGTTAGCGCGTCGTTACCACCCGGTCTGTAAGTTAATTTTCATAATGCATTGCTTCCCTGGCCATTGAAGCCCGGAGGGTTTTTCTCAATTACCATAGGTATCGAGTTTTCCTTTCGTCATAAAAAATCGTGTCTTTTTATTATTGTTTATACTCATTTATATTTTGCATGCTTGTTAGTATCATTAGCATCTAGAATTAAATATTCTTTACGTGTATTGAATATTTAATTTTTACTACTTCCGTTATTTTTATCGGGGTCGAAACTTGATTGTATAATTTAGGACACAAGTCCTATTTCAATTGATATCAGAGACTCACCCCGATCCACGACCCCGATCTAGATGTATACTAGTCAATCACTGTCCGTTCCTTCCTATTTTGATGGGAGCAATTATGTGTACTGAAAAGTACGTATGAGAGCATTTTTAAAATCAATGGATGAGCGAGTTTGGGCTAATACCCAAATTGGGTGGACTCCACCCACAAGTTCCACCGGTGACGAACCAAAAGTCTTATCTTTGTGGACTAAAGAGGAATTTGATGCATATAATTGGAATAGTAAGGGATTACATGCTATTTTTATGGTTGTTTCTCTCGAAGAATTTAAACGCATCTCTATGTGTGAAAAATCAAAAGAAGCCTGAGATATTCTTGAAATTACCCACGAAGGCACTAAACTAGTTAAAAATTCAAAATTGCAAATGTTCACCACTAAATTTGAAGAAATACGAATGAAAGATGACAAGACTTTTGATGAATTTTATGCTAAATTGAACGACATTGTAAATTCTACATTCAATTTAGGAGAACGTATTCCTAAAAGTAGAATTGTCTGAAAAGTTCTACGATCTTTGTCTGAACGATTTAGAACAAAAGTTATTGCCATTGAAGAAAGCAAAGATTTAGATAAATTGAAAATAGAAGAACTTATAGGGTCCCTTCAAACTTACGAGCACACTCTTCCCCAATCCAAAAGAAACAAATCAATTGCCCTAAAAACAGTAAAGGAAGAGAAAGATCGTCACTCGGACGATGAGTCATGTAGTGATGAGGATTTTGCTCTATTCGTAAAAAAATTTAAGAAATTTTTCAAAAATAAGAACAGCAAACGACCTTCCAAAGGAACTGATCTGTCTCACACTTCATTCAAAAAGGAGAAAAAGGAAACTAAAGAAGTTAAAAATAAGAAATCTCAAGGAATCCAATGCCATGAATGCTACGGTTTCGGTCATATTCGGACCGAGTGCCCAAATTTTAAGCGTCAAGAAAAAAAAGCTTTAAATGTGTCTCTAACGGATGATGAAGATGATACAAATCACAATGAACAATCCTCCGAAGATGAAATAAATTATATGGCATTCAAGACATCTATAATTAGTGGTGACGAAGCCACCAGTGCACCTCCCGAACAGTCAGATTCTTTTCATGAAGAATCTGATAGCGATTTTGATAGACTTTAAGAAGCATATGAAAAAATTTTTAGGGAATGTTTGAAAGTAAAGAAAATGAATAAAAGCTTAAATAATAAACTCATCGACTTGGAAAGAAAAAAGGAAGAAGTTACAACAAAATTGAAGGGTGCCACTATTACTCGTCATGATCTGGAAGTAAAAAACAACTCCTTAATCGCTAAAATTAAAACTCTAGAAGTAGAGCTTGAGAACACTAAGAACGATCAGAAAAAATTCTTAAGTGAAACCCAAAAACTTGATCATACGTTGGGGATTAGGAAAGTGGCTGGAAATAAAAAGGGTTTGGGATATGTTGAGAAAATCTCCCAACATGGTCCACAACCTAAAACTGTATTTGTTCCCGCCAGACAAATTCCACTCAAAAATATTACCACACCCAAAGTCATTAAGATCGTGCCTCAACGTGTGGAGAAAAGATTTGACTCAACTCATTTGCCTAATCTACATAATCAAAAGGTCATGAACAAATCATCAAAAAATTTTAAATCGTCTACCAATTTCAATCAAAGATCTATGAACATTTCTTCCATACCTAAATTTGTGCTTACCTGTCATGCGTGTGGACAAGTTGGTCACATTCGTCCTCGATGCTACACCATGAATCTTTTGTACAACCAAAGATAATGGCTAAAAATGAATAAACTTGTTGATCACATTCAAAAATTGAATGAACAAGTAAAAAGGTTAAATCAGAAAGTGAATTCGGGGAGAAAAATTTGGGTAAATAAAAGTGAGCTGAAAAACTCTTCAAAAATATATCATTGCCATGTCGCTCACGTAGCCTTAAAAGCTCAAAATCAATCTGTGGTACTTGGATAGTAGATGCTCTAGACACGTGTGAAAATAAGGCCATGTTCTCCTTAATGTCAGACCATCCTGATGGGACGGTTGTCTTTGGTGATGGCTCAAGAGCCTCTCTTCTTGGTCGAGGCTTGATATGTATTTCTGGACTCTCGAAGTCCTGTGATGTCTTATATGTATCAAGGTTAAAATCTAACCTCCTGAGTATTAGTCAATTTTGTGATGACAACTTCGAGGTCCGATTTTTTCAAGATAAATGCTCCATCTATGACACAAATGGCTCAATTGTTTTAGAGGGCAAGAGAACTCCTGACAATCTTTATGGTATCAAGCCAAACAACATTTTTGAATGCAAATCTGCTAAAATTGACACTACAGAATTGTGGCATCAACACCTTGGCCACTTAAATTTTAAAAGCTTATCAAAAATTTCGAAGAAGAATTGTGTTGAAGGGCTCCCTAAACTATCAAATCTAAAACATCATGTGTGTGATCCTTGTCAATTAGGAAAACAAATTACAACAAGTCACTCATCTCATAGTGACATCCACACATCTCGGCCTCTTGAATTAATTCATATGGATCTTATAGGGCCTTCTAGAATTGAAAGTTTAGGTGGCAAAAAGTATATCTTAGTGGTTGTGGATGACTATTCTAGGTATTCGTGGATAGATCTTATTCGTGAAAAATCTGACACGTTTGACCACGTAAAAATCTTATATAAAAAACTCACTAATAAAAAATGAACTCTATCATTAGAATTTGTAGTGACCATGGTAAGGAGTTTGAGAATTCCAATTTTGAAACATTTTGTAATGATGAAGGAATTCACCATGAATTTTCTTCCCCCATCACCCCTCAACAAAATGGGATTATTGAACGTAAAAATTGGGTTATTTAAGAAATGGCCAGAACTATGATACAATGTAAAAATATTGCTATGCACTTATGGGGCGAAGCTATGAGTACGGCCTGTTATATAATCAACTAGGTCTACTTAAGACCTGGGACAGAAACAACCCCTTATGAACTTTAGAAAGGAAAGAAACCCAATATTAAGTATTTTCATATCTTCGGCTGTCAATACTTTATTCTACGTGATATAGAAAACTTAGGAAAGTTCGACTCAAAAAGCGATGAAGGAATATTCTTGGGATATTCTCTAACTAGTCGAGCCTATCGAGTCTTCAATTTACGCACTCAACGGTTATGAAATCCATAAATGTTGTTGTGAATGACACTCCTCATGACCATCCTAAAAGCACTGAGTGTTCGAATAAAGAAGATGATCATGATGATTCCTCACCCAACTTATCCTTTCCCGATATTGAGCAAGTAACTCCTACCGCCATTTCTGCAAAGGAACCTTCTGCCAGAATTAAGCTCAATCATCCAAAAGACCTTATGTTAGGCGATGTTAATAAAGGTATGAGGCTACGTCACCGCATTCTAAATTAGCTCGCCTATACCTGTTATGTCTCTCACATAGAACCAAAAAGGGTAGAAGAGGCCTTATTCGATGAGTGCTGGACAAATACCATGCATGAGGAACTAAATCAATTTGTGAGGAATGATGTATGGTCCTTGGTTGCCCGTCCTACCCATACAAATGTCATTGGGACCAAGTGGATATTCAAAAATAAAACCGATGAAAATGGGAATATTACCGGAAATAAAGCTCGCCTTGTTGCTCAAGGATATACTCAGGTAGAAGGCATTGACTATGACGAGACGTTTGCCCTTGTGGCCCGTCTCGAGTCTATTCGTATTCTTCTATCTGTTGCGTGTACCATGGGTTTTAAACTGTTCCAAATGGATGTCAAAAGTGCATTCCTAAATTGGTTCATTCAAGAAGAGGTTTATGTAGAACAACTGAAAGGTTTTGTGAATCCTGCATTTCCAGATCATGTGTACAAGGTAAAAAAGGCTCTCTACGGCCTTAAGCAAGCTCCCAGAGCTTGGTACGAGCGTCTCACATCGTACCTTTGTGATCATGGTTTTGTTCGAGGCAGTGTTGATAAAACTTTATTTGTCCATGACCAAAAAATGTATATTGGTAGCCCAAGTTTATATTGATGACATCGTCTTTGGCGCTACTGTAGACTCCCATGCTCATTCCTTTGCAAACTATATGGCCTCGGAATTCAAAATGAATATAATCGGAGAACTTACATACTTCCTTAGCTTACAAATTCGGAAACTCTTTCACGGTACCTTTATTTCCCAAGCCAAATATGCCAAGGACCTTATTAAGCGCTTCAATCTTGATAACTCCAAACATACTCGGTCACCCATGAGCACCTCCTTAAAGTTGGAACGTGATCCTACGGGCAAGAGCGTCAATCCATCTCTTTATAGAAGCATGATTGGTAGTCTCCTGTATTTGACAGCTAGCCGACCCGACATTGCATTTAGTGTCGATGTCTGCGCCCGTTACCAATCTAATCCAAAAGAATCCCATTTAAGTGCTGTTAAGCGTATTATTCGCCATCCATGGACTCCGTAAGTCCTCGGTGTCCTATGTCACACCACCCGTTCATTGTGCTTTCCGGTATTTTCTCCCCCACCAGTGGCCGGGCGACCAAATCCACCAATGTGGTTGCTCCTCCCTGGCTGTCAAACTCGGCCGGCAACTTGGTTGAGGGTGGCGGTGCACCGGTGGCCCTCCAGCGTTGCGGTCCCTTCCTTCTCGGCGCTTACTTTGCGCCGTCTACAGCCGTGCAGTTCCTGAGCCTCCAACTGCTGAGCGGCTCAAGCCGCCGCTTGAAGCCGCACTGTTCACAGTTCCGCTGGACACCACCCTTCGCCGTTTCTTCAATAATAATCATAAATAAATAAATAAATAATATATATTTCCTGATTTTAGTGTCCTTAAATTTCTTTCAAATGTCGACCGCGAGAAAATCCTTGGCGCGTAAGTCGAGTGGGAAACGTACTCGGCCGAGTGGGCTCTCTGCTCCCGATCGCTTTATCAGTCCAGAGGCCGAGACACTCTTTACCACCCACATGTCCCATTGGCAACTCTCCCTTGAACGGGAAGTCCGACTTGACTCTCTCGACCTGTCCATATCTTCTGTCTTTACTGACCGCTGTTGGGAGCCGGCCCTCACAGGTTTGATTGCTCCATCCCTTATTCTCATTCAAGAATTTTACTCGAATATTCACGAGATTTCTTTCGATTCTTTCTCCACCTTCGTGTTGGGGGCACACATTCACATTACTTCAGATATTCTTGCCCGCGTTCTTGGCCTTCCTCGGATGACAAACCCGACCTACCCCTTTCCTCCATTCTCCCGGCCTCGTCCAAATGAGGTTGTCACATTTTTCTATGGTGCTCCTATGGAATGGAATGGAAGAACTTTTAAGACCTCCTACCTCTCTCCTCGGAGTCTGGTCGTAAGCCACATCATACTTACGAACCTGTTTCCTGTCTCTCATTTTTTGTCCATTCCCATGGACAAAGCCTTATTCTTGTATGTTCTATTGAGTGGTCGGCCCATTAATTTGCCGTCCCACATCATCAATCACATTATTTCCCACTTCACCACCAGTAAAGAGGACAACCTTCCACACTGGTGCATCATTCAACGGTTGCTTGCTGGGTTCGGTCACCCCTTTTCCGATTTCCTCGTCTCCAGCTCGCCCGCCCCATCACTTCCACTACTTTTGCTCAGAGTCAGTCCCGCGCACGTCGCTTTGCTGTGGATCCCCAGGAGCGGTTCGATGAACCTCTCCTTGCAATGCCTCCTCCTCCGCCCAATGATGGTCCATCTGGCTCTGCCTCGTCCTTCCCTGACCCATCGGGTCCTGGACCGTCTGCTCCTCATCGGCACTATACGTCTTCCTCAGCCGCTCTGATGGGTAAGTTGTCTTGTCTTGTCGACCATTTTGAGCGTCTGTATTCCTCCCAGGAGCGGATTCTTGCTTTCCAGTTACAGTTACAGTTGCACATACTTGCTGGTTTTGAGCAGTTGGATGATCGTTTAGCTACCTAGGAGGCTGAGCTTCGGCGATGGCGACGTCATTATGGTACTCCACCCTCCAGCGATTCTTCCCCTTCTGAGTGATCCCCTCTTTGGCTTTTCGTGACAAAAAGGGGGAGATCTGGTTCATTTTGATAGGGGGAGATTAGGGAAGACATTATTTATGTTAGAGGGAGACTTGTTATTTTTGTACTTGTTGGGGGCGTTCTTCTTAACTTTCTGTACCGCTTGTATCTCATTAATTTTCCTGCATGTTGTTTTCTTTATTCTACCATATTATATTCTGCATTGTTGGTACTAACCCTTCTTGACCAAGCAACTCTGTTACAATGTCGACGCAACCGTCACCACATCGACACAGCAGTAATAGTTTAGATTTTTACATTTTTTTTGTATCTTGTATTTCTCACTAGGCGTAGATTTTTATGTACACGGGTTCTATCCCGGTGATGTCTGAACCCGTGCTTCACTTGTATTTTACTTTCTGGGTTTTATCACGGAATTGCCAAAGGGGGAGATTGTTAGAGTCATTTTTCTAATTGGCATATTCCGTGACCATATGTATTATTGTATCGATGTCGGGTTATGGCTTATCGAGATACAGTATCAACACATATACGTTGCTATCCGTTCCAACTTCCAGGGATACCTCGCATACTGTGAGCTCTCCACTAGCTCGAGCCCAAAATTCCGAAGCCCCGCGCTCTCTACCCGCTCGACCCGAAAAACCAAAAGCATTGTGCTCGCCAAGCGCTCGAGCGCAAAATCCAGAAAAGGCCCACTCGCTGCTCGCCCCGGCCGCACTCGAGCGGCGCTCGAGCGCCGCGGCAACGAGCCACTTTTTGAATGCATTTTTTTCCGCCCTCTATAAATACTTGTCTTATAATTTTGAAATTCTAGGACTCTTGACAGACAAGTTTTGTGCCCCACTTGAGAAGAACGTTGTTCGTGCTCCATTGATCTTGCTTCTCTTGAGAACACCAAAAGCTACAAGTTTGAGCTTCATATTCTAACAAGTTTTCTCTTCACTTTCTCTTAATCATTTAAACACTTTCATTCTTCTACCTTCGTTGGAGACGTTGGTTCATTGAAGAAGGAGACCCGATCATGTTTGGCAATTTAAGTGGCTCAAGAGAGAAGATTGACGTGAAGACTGGAAGGTGTCCGGTTCTGTTGCCATGGGCAAATCTAAGGAGTTCCCTGGTAGGGATCACAAAACGGGAGTAACTCGGCTAGGTTAGCGCGTCGTTACCACTCGGTCTGTAAGTTAATTTTCATAGTGCATTGCTTCCCTGGCCGTTGAAGCCCGGAGAGTTTTTCTCGATTACCATGGGTATCGAGTTTTCCTTTCGTCACAAAAAATCGTATCTTTTTATTATTACTTATACTCATTTATATTTTGCATACTTGTTAGTATCATTAGCATCTAGAATTAAATATTATTTACGTATATTAAATATTTAATTTTTACTACTTCTGTTATTTTTACTAGGGTTGAAACTTGATTGTATAATTTAGGACACAAGTCCTATTTCACAAAGGATACTGATGGTACCGCCAGTAGCTCTACTCTCTGCTCAAAACCCTCAACAAAGTGGGGAGTAAGAGGAGCTGCTAGGGATCAATGTCCACTAGAACATGAAAATCAACTTTGTAAGGTATAAATCCTAGAATATTTTTTTAATGATATTTAATTTAATTTAATTGATAGAATTTTAAGGTTAATTGAGATTTTGGGTCAAAAATTAAGTATTAGATCGACATAAATTAGGCCTAGAGGTGTTGATGTGCACTTGACCCACATATAGACAAAATATCTACATTTGACGTGTGCTTAAGTGGCATATGTGTGTGTTTAGACTAGAATGTTAGTGATTAATGTACGCTTGAGGGGCGCTCAAGCAAGGTACGGATTTTACCTCAATGCCTAAGTGGCGTACATGTACCAATTTTCTATAAATAGGCCCCTTAATCAATTTTGACTCATTTGCAGCTAAGATTTGAGAGAGGAGAGAGAAAGATGATGAAAAAAAAAGAAAATAAGAAAGAGAATGAAGGAGAAGGTAAAATTAGAGAGAAATTAAGCAATCTTTTAGTAAAATTAAGTGAAAGCAAATGCACCCAAACCCTCTATTCCTTTGTTGTTGATCTCTTCTATAATTCTTAAGCATTTCTTATTCTAAATGCCCATATATGAGTTATTTTTGTACTTAAATTGTTTTAAACTTTGCATGCATCTAATCCTACTCCTATTTCATGAGATCTTATGCATTACAAATCTTAAGTTTATGCAAATCATGTTTTAGTATTGAATTTCTATACAAATATTCTTGCATGTTATTAAATTTCACACTTATACTTTTGCATGCATGTCAGTAATTTTTGTACCTTTGTTCCTGTATGTTTTCTAATTATAAGAGAATGATGAAATTATATAAATTATGTTAATTTTTACAAACTTCTGCATAGAGACTTCAATATGTTTTCAAAATATACAAATAAGTTCATGCACATCAATAATTCTTATATCATTGTTTTTGCATGTCTCATATTTGAAGGTAAGAGTGATGAAAACTTTATTTTAGCTCTGATAAAAGAAATTAGTTTCTCCAGCATGGAAAAATCGGTGTATATTTGTATTTGAGTAGAGTTTACAGTTTTTGCCTCAAGTAAGGACCATTATAAAGAATTAATGGAATATATTTTGACATATTTTAATATATTATTAGTAAATTAAAAGTCAAATTTAACATTCATGAGTTAAAAAAGTAGTATTTAAACTCGAATATAGGGTAATATGTAGTCAACTCACCTACCGATCATAAATAATGGCATATGACCTTTGACTATATAGAAACAATCATAGCCCACCAAAGCCATGCAAATGGTTCAAATCAAGCTCTATTTTAATATTTGATATGATTTGTACTTTGCCACTAGGTGGAAAGTACAGAGGTGAGTATCTATCCTTTCCCCTCTAATGGTCATATCTGAAGAATAAGTTTTAAATAGCTCATTTAGCTAATCGTTTAACACTTTTCACCAGATAGGCATTTAATTTACTATTATCCTGACAAATGTATAATATTCTGACATCAGCTTCAACAATTAGTGGCTGCAGTTGAGAAAAGGAACAGAGACGTAAAAAGTATAGGTTTGTCATGAATCATCAAGAAATTGGATGAATTAGAAGGAAAAGAGAAAGGACAATATTGGTTAATTCAGATAATAAAACAACAGTTCAACACGAAAATGCAGGCAAGCCTAGCAGAAAAAATGTGCTCAGGTGAGGATATTCTACTCAAGCATGGAAAATGAAAGAGTATTTCAAGAGCTATGCCAAACTACCTCTCTATTCTTGATATTCCCAGGGAAAAGATAAAAGCAAAACATCTCCCTTTGATCAAAATCATGCAGGGAAGGAGACTGCAAGAGCAGTCCACCAAATATGTCACCCTTAGAGACCTGGAAAGATATCAATCAGCCATGTAAATTATCCAGGATGACATATCAAAAAATTTCAATTCAAGTGTAATTTACAACAACATTGACATATCCCGACATGTATTAACAGTATTTATAACAGCATCATCACATTCAAAGATCTTACACTGTATGAAAATTTGAAGTCAGAGTGTGACCAGGTGTAAGCTTCTGCTTCATACAAGAAATCTAATTTGCCAGCTTGGCGTCTGAGTTCCTAAAAATTTGGCATGATGTCAGGATGTAACATAAGGAAAATAATAGAATTGATGCACAGTGTATACCTTCAGGGGATGGCTAGTTGTTCTGCATATTACTTCTGTCTCAGTACCGCAACTCACATTCAACCATATCTTTTCTCTTTTAGATATTTTCCCAGCTGGAGTGACATATGGCGGAAAACTAAAAGGTAAATGCACACAGAACTGACCATCATAGAACAATAATTTCTGGGACCAGCGAGCTTTAACTGAAAGTTTACATCCACCATCCACCTTGAAAGATCAAATTTAGTTGTACAGTAAATATGAATAGATGAGAAATAAAGCAAATTATAAAGCAACATAAGAAATAGTAATATTAAGGAAATAAAAGAAAATATTTACTGACAAAATGTGGAGAAGGTGTCAATTAATTACTATGAGGTATCCAGAGTGAAGGGAAAAAAATCTAGGTAGAGTAAGCGAATGCAGCAAGTAAATAAACCTTTGGGATTTTTAGTGTATAAATACTGGGTTTTAATAAGCAACCAACTTCAGTTTTAGCTAATCCTTCCATCTCCACTGCATCTTCCACCATGATCAGTTGACTATGATATGATCCTCTCATAACCTCCACTTCAAAACCTAGAATTGAACCCTGTTAGCCAAATCGTGATCTGATGTCAGACTTCAAAACAAGGATCACTAATTTCAAAATCAATGAGGCATGAACAATTACAGAGACACATACAAGTTGCATGATAACCCACCACCATGTGGTGACAAGAGAAATAACTTTTTATGCTAACTTTAAAGATTTTGAATATTGGAATTGTACATTCAAGCATTAACTAGACAAATCCAGCGGCCAGAGGAAGAGAACAGATCAGCTTTCCAAGCAATAAGTCTACTTTGCAACAGGCACCCAGGAGTAACATCAACAAACTTAACACCTCTCAAGTGAAAATTGCAGCCTGAAAAGTAAGCGAATTGGCACTATTCTCAAAGAGCATGCTTATAGTGAAATAATGCCTATCTTGAGCATATAAATATACTGGTATTTATCTCTTATGCATACATAAACTACACAGAGAATCTAGCAACCAGAGGTAAATCAAGTAGGCCATGATTGCCAGTCTGTCAAAAGTTGAATGCATTCAAGGTAGATATCCATAAATAGAATTCCAGCCCCAAGAATGCACAATTTGGAAAGGGCATTGTTTTGTCTGCCACTATTATCTTTGTTCTTTCAATTTTATAAATTTTTGGCATAAATAAACCTACTTGAGTCAACATTTAGACATGATATACATGTGTCTATGCTATAAACACTTCTATAGTCATCTGAGTGATAAACACTGCAGCCAACCTAGGCCAACCATTTACGTAATCCCAATTCAATCGGCATGCTGAGCAGACATTTAGGCCCAAAAACTGATAAGCAATATAAAAGTTGGTATTGATTTATATAATTCATCATCCTCGAAAATCAGGACTTAAACCAATCATTCACTTACTGTGAATTTACATACTCATCAGATACCATATAGCTCAACAAAATCCTGCCTGACAATACATCTTCCTTGCAAAATTGGATTTAAGAAGCATCATCACAAAGAAAATCAACATATTACCTTCAAACTAGGCATTTTCCATAAGTAAACACATCAAGCACAGTAACAACATGATAATGAAGAGATTTTTCTCAACAAGATTTTTCATCAAATCAATTGCAATAATTGTTTCTCGATGTCTCTCCTAGCTATTGCTTTTACTTACCTTATATGACTTGCATCAGCAGACACATTATCCTCTTGAAAGAACTGATGCTTTCTGCTAATGCTCTTATAAACAAGCATGCCCTTGGGTCCCCAGTCAAGGAGTACAGTAACTCTCTGAAAGGAGACACAGTAACATCTTATTGTATTGGATATGTTATCACATGTCTACTGCAAATGAGTGAGATTACTGTGCTACATAAAATTAGGACTTAAGAATGTAAGCGTTCAGTCCAATGCAGTTTGGAAGATCTTCAGACCAGACCCCAACCACCAGTCTCCACATTTGTTCAGGCTGGCCCAGCCTGTGATAGAAGAGAAGATTGGAAGAGGGGGAAAAGACAGAAAGGAAAAGAAGACTAGACTGTTGGAAGTGTCCAGAACACCCAGACTAGACCACCAATTACGATCCAGTCATGTTTCGCAATTTGAAATAAATTAGACTTTTTCAATGAAATTAAAAAGATAACATGCATAAGCTTCCTCACCTCTATGTTTAATACAATCTTTTTTGAAAGTGTACTCAATTACAACAAACAAACAATAGAGAAACAGAACTTTAGGTCAATCAGAGAGGTGATAGAAAATCTCAGGATTTGAGCTCATTTAGGGAAAATGTGACAGAAGTCAACGAGAGAAATCATACAGCCCTGTCAATAGGTATGCATGTCTGTCCAAAATATTTGCAATCTGGTAAATTGCAAAAAATCCGTAAACCACTTGTGTCAAAGCAAAAAAAAAAAAAAAAAAAAAAAAAAAACCCAAAGCAGATGCCTTTTTTAACATAGAAACCTCACCAAACCAGATGAAACTGCCATCCAGTTCAGTTTAACCATTTGGCAGTTTTTTGCACACCTCTGCATCCATGATCTCTGCAAGATGATATGCACAACAAACCCTAGCTTCAAGAGGATAGTAAACTTTGATATTCCAATCTTTGCTTTGACTCAAGGTTTGATGTAGAAAGTCCTGTAAGGAGGTAACTTTAGCCTACCAAAAACATGCTGAAAGACAGAATGTGAATAGAGGATTCCTGCTGCCCAATCTGTGGTGAATCAGTTTTTCTAACTGACTCTTCCATTGTCATCCAGCTAAGACTATCCGATTCCATGATATGGTTTACTTTTCATAGAATGGGGTTCCAGAATTTCTACCAAATGGAGTAGTTCCCTGCAATTTTAGATCCACTGAAAATTTCCACTTTCTTTACTGGCAATCTGGTCATCAAGAAACTTGTCATATATGCACCAATTATGTTTGAACAAGTGTAGCAGGTAAGGAAAGGGAAAATCCAAGGTGAGGACGCAAATTCTTTCAATTAACTGCAGAATGTGATTTTGGTAACACTAACAATATATGGAAGCATAGAGATACGGAGAGGATGACCTGTTCTCATATTTAGGAATAGTGGAAACTGCCTCTTCCTACACAAACTCAATGCAAAAAAAGAAGATGCGGCAGTTTACTGGATAGCTTGTGCACTATGAGGAATCAGGGGGGGTCCAGGTCAGTCATTACTCACAGATATACTTTTACAGACAAAGAAAGCGGAAAAAATTACACAACAAAATTCAATACGAGTAAAAAATTAAGGTTTTTGATGAAATAGCTACAAGACATCAAATTCAGATGCCCAACAAGATAAATATAATGTATAGTAAAAATAAGCGGCCCACAATCTTGTTGACGATGAAAAAAGTCAAGAACTAATTATCCAAGAGAAAAATCCTATGGGCTGTTAGTCACCAACTAAAAATCTACTATATGAAAAATTTTAACTTAAATGCTAGTAATTCAAATGCACTAAATCCTAGCCAGCTAACCCAAACCAGCAACAATCTGAAGATTTCCTCAAATGTGCATACCCGGAGCAAAACCAGAACTTCTAGCTTCCTCTCAGTTAATTTTGTTGAACGAACTCGCTCAACACTATTAGAACTCCAAGGTCCTCCCCACCAACAGAACTCTATGAGTATTGTGGGATTATACACAATTCAACATGGAAGGGTTAGTTTTTCGAGCAGGGTGGTTTGCGCACAAGTATTCTCTAGGAGGATGTGCAAATCATCAGCATGGTTACTATCTTTTTGGAGCAGTTGAGGGGTCTGAATAAAATAGAATTGGGATGGTCAAAGCAGTACATGGATCGTAGAGAAAACTGCCGGCCACTCAAGCCAAATTCAAGCACCAATCACACAGAACAATTCTACAATTGTAATGCTCAAGCCACCATCCATGCAAACTTCAAGCAAAACTAATCTGCCACTGTAGTGCTCAAGCCAACATTAAGCGAACTACAAGCATGACCTCTTTGCTACTGTATCATTCAAGCGAACTTCAATCGAATATCAAGGGGTGGCATTGTAATGCTCGAGTCAACATCAAGCATGACCACACTGACAGAAAAGATTTAGAAGGGGTGACTCAAAGTATAATACTTCGCCACAGAATTTCCAACAACTCAGAAACTGGGCTAATATGTAATTTAAAACACATCCCCTCACACGAAATGCCTTACAAATTCTGACTATGAATTAAGAAGTCCACCTCTTATCATGTCATGAGCTAAAATATTTTCCATAGTTTGAACTTCGGTATCATGTCAGATAATCTGTATGCCATGTGAAGATTTCACTTATCACATAGGGCACGGAGCAAGAGTAGGTTTTATAATCCAACAAAACCAGGACGATCATCACCGTCTCAGTATCACATAATCGAAGTACCAACTTTTTACAGTTTGTAATGACCGAATGTCTTCATCACATTACATTCCTCTCTCTCCGTATGGCTCGTTCATAATTTCCCTAGTAGCAGTAGTAGAGCAATCAACTTTGAACAATTCCAAAGCAAAATAGCCCAATACTAAAAAGTCACAATCCACAGTCCGAGCAGATAAAAAAAAATTGTAACTACCTGCTCTCCCATAGGCACAGCGATGCAACAATCGCTGCTCTTACTCCTCGAGACACAATGGACGCGCCACGTCCCACTAACCGTCACGAACGCAGTATCCAAATGGCAATCTACCTCCACCTGAATCCCATGCATGTGAAGCGGGATTAGAGCCGGCGGAGAGCACCGACCGTGAACGTACGGCTGGTAGCTGGGAATGTCGGGATTATCCACGATCGACGGGTCCGATATCACCGCATAAACCATTGGCGCCATCGGAATGAGCGACTCCGCATAACTCTCCATCGACGGCGGCTTCGGCGCTTTCATTGACGGGCATCTACCGTAGCTTATGCGCTTCGACAGTTTTAGGCCCATTTCCACCGATTTCGTGAAGTCTTGTGCATCCATTTCGACGATCAACAATCAAGCTGGTTATCCAGAATACGGACACTTCAAGTACTAAACTCCAGTGAAATATGGCCAATGTTTTCGGCTTTGGGGAATGAACAGCCGCTAATATGAACACTTACAGTGAGAAAGGGACTCCCTGACACTGTAAAGTCCACGCAGAAGGGAAAAAGCAGAACTGTTAAAGTCCACATACAAGGGACCCTCCTTGCAAGTGGTGAACTGCTGTCGACGAAGAAAACAACTTCTTTATTCTAGGACATGGCGAATTATTGCTCAACGCTTGAGCAAGACGAATCATCAAAAGGGTTACTCTGAATTAGAAAATTTCCAATCGGATAAGGTTGCTGATTGATCAATAAATTAACGTTGAATTCCTGTGGCGCGCATAGAGCAAAGGTGGCAGAGAACGAAACCTTATTTTTTCTACATTGAATAAAAATTTAATTTTTAAAATA
>JAODPA010049139.1:0-11635 GCA_025585075.1 Nepenthes mirabilis | reverse complement strand
TAATATTGATGCGTACCTGGATCCGACTTTGAATAGATTCGCATTCTTCTGGATGGTTTGAACCGACTCCGTTCACCGAGTACGAATCCTGCACACCACTAAAACGAACAAGAGGTCAGCGTTAACAGTGGGTGGTAATCCCACCGAAAACACTCCGACGCTCAAATCAGCAAATAACCTTCAATGGAAGGAACTGAAAGAGAGAGAAAGCAATGGGAGATGGGAAGAGAGTGTTTTGCTCCAGATGTCAGAAAGGCGCAGGTCTTTTCTCGTATCTGGATGGTGGGAAGGCAGAGAACGTGTGTAATGTCCCGTTCGTTGCCTTGGAGTTCGATTGCGTTTGAGAGTTTGGTTGCCGGGAACCAGAGCTTGCTTCTCAGAGCACTTAGGGTTGAATACGAACGTGTTTTTAGTTGCAGAGAGTTTTCGCAGTTCTGGGAGTTTCAATGTCTGAGAGCGTAATTGAAAGCGTGTTTGAAAGCGTTGCACGTATGGAGGAAAGCGTGCCCTGGATGGTCGATCCAGGGCCTCTTTTATGGCAAGGACGGCGATCTTCTTTCTTTGGAAGGAATGATCGTCCCAGTGATCTGCTGCCAGCCTTCCTTTTGGAGGCTGATGCTTGTTGCCCAATTGTGGAGGATTGTTTCCTTCTCAGGCGGTCAACCACTTTCCAAATTTACTTCTTTCTTTTCCAACATGTTACCGTTGAGGTTTCTTGGCTGGCAAGGAGTTGAAAAAATTTGGCGCATTCCTTATTTGAAGGGCGCCAATCTCGTTGATATTGAGATCGTGGAATATCCTTGGAGGATCGTGGCTGGCCTTTTTATGACTGATGGGCCTAAACAGGTCAGGCCCGTTACTGTTGGAAGGCTTCTTGGGGCCCAATGTGCAAAGCGCGGACGGTCAATGCCTGAGTTGACCGTCAGTGTGTTGGCCGCCTTCGTGGAGAGCGACGGGCGATCCACTGATGGGCTGTGGGCCAGAATGGTATAGTCCCATCACTGTCGCAAAGCTTCTAGAGGCCCAACCAACTGGTCAACGCCGAGTTGACCGTTTGTGAGTAAGTTGGCCGCCAGGACGGTCAACGCCAACGTTGACCATCTTTGGGCCTTTTAGTTCCTAAGCCCATCTTCTTATTGGGCCGTCAGAAATATTGACTGGCCTTTCTGGACTTCCGTTGACCTTTCCTTGGGCCAGCCCATTATTGGTGTACCCATCAAATATAATTTTTAAAATTTTTAAAAATATGAATTTTAACTTTTCATCCAATAATACAATAAAAAAGGGGCTTCGACTCTCCTAATTATTCCCCTCTCCTACCGTATTACTATACTTCTTATTTTTATGTATTTGAAATAAAATTATTTTTGATGCGTCCTTAATTTATGGGTTGTAGTACAGATTAGGGGGGCTCCCATTCTTCTACTACGAGTTGAATTGGATGGATCTGATTTTCGTCGCTATTAATTTGAAACCTGCACCCCACAAATTATAAATGGAAGGTTAGAGGATGGTGAAAATGACTTCCACCACATATCCACTAACGTTCAAATTAGAAATTTTTCTTAGAGAATAGAAAGATATTAGAAGGATGTGAGAAATATATAGATGCATATAGCGGTGAATGGAGCGTTTGGATGTGCCAACTGATGAGCGGCTTAAAAGTGCGCTTAGCTGACAGGTATCTTGGAGGTGCGCCTACTGAGGGCGGTTTGGAGGTATGCCCGCTAAGGGAAGGATTGAAAGTACACTTGCGAAGGGCCGGTTTAGAGGTGCGCCCATATAGAGGAGTGTTTAAGAGATGCACCACCAAAGGGACGGCTTAGAGGTGAGTTTGGATAAGAGGCGTCCTTGAGGTGCACCCATAAAGGGAAGCTTTAGAGTTGCACCCGTATAGAGGGGCGAATTAGCGGTGCACCTAGTAGAGGGGCATCTTAGAGGTGTGCCCACAGAGGGACGGGTTAGCGGTGTGCCCAACAAGGGGGCGCCTTAGAAGTGCACTTGCAAAGAAACGACTTAGAGGTGCACTCGGTTGAGGGACGTCATAGAAGTGCGCCCACTGAGCGGCAATTTGAAGGTGCGCCCAAAAGAGGGACGGTTTAGAGGTGTGCCCAACAGATTGGCATTTTAGAAATGTGTCCACAGAGGGACGGTTTAGAGTTGCGCCCAACTCAGGGGCGTCTTGGAGGGGCGGCTTCAAAGTGCATCCGCGGAGAGGCGACTTGGATGTGCGCCCGTATAGAGAGACGTCTTAGAGGTGCGCCGGTAGATAGGTGGCTTAGAGGTGTGCCCGTATATAGGGGCAGTTTAGAGAAGCGCTTGTAAAGGGTAGGATTAGCGGTACGTCCAGTAGAGGGGTGTCTTAGAGGTGCGTCCACAGATGGATGACTTAGTGATGCGCCCAGCAGAGGGGCGTCTTAAATGTGTGCCTGTAGAGGGATGGTTTAGAGGTGCGCGTGGCTGAGGGGCATCTTGGAGGTGCGACCGCTGAGGGCGGCATTGAAGTGTGTCCGCAGAATGGTGGCTTGGAGGTGCGCCCGCTGAGGGGCGGCTTGGAGGTGCGCCCAATAAAGGGACGTCTTAGAGGTGAACCCACAGAGGGACGGCTCAGCGGTGTGCCCAATAGAGGGGCATCTTATATGTGTGCTCATAAAGAGACGGTTTAGAGGTGCGTCCGACTAATGGCGTTTTAAAGGTATGTCCAAAGAGGGGCGACTTGAAAGTGCGCCTGCAGAGGGGCAGCTTAGAGGCGCTGCCGTATAGATGGATAGTTTAGAGGAGCTCCCACAGAGGGACGGATTAGTGGTGCGCCCAATAGAGGGGCGTCTTAGAGGTGCGTCGACAAAGAAACGGTTTAACGGTGCACCCAAAAGAGAGGCGTCTTAGAGGTGCAATTGATTGAGGAGCGTCTTGGAGGTGCGCCCGTAGAGGGTGACTTGGAGGTGCGCCCGTAGAGAGGTGGCTTAGAGGAGTGCCTGTATAGAGGGGCGACTTAGAGGAACGCCCGCAAAAGGGTGGATTAGAGGTGCATCCAGCATAGGGGTGGCTTGGAGGTGCACTTGGCAGAAGAGCGGCTTAAAGGTGAAAGGCTAAACCGGACCGATGAGTTAGTATCCTGATCACCTGAGTGGAGGGTTGGCTCTTGAACAGCACACTCTTAACTCTAGGATGGAGTGCTCCTGGCTCCCAGATGGAGGGTTGGCTCCTTGATGGATACGTGGTTTCATGACGGAGTGCTCTTGGTTCCAGGACGGAGGGTTTGTGGGTCTAGGATGGAGGACTTTTGGCTCCGGGGTTGAGGACTCATGACTCTAGGACACAGAACTCGTGGCTCGGGGACGGAGTGCTTGTGGCTCCGGGATGGAGGGCTCCTGACTTCAAGACGGAGGGCTTGTGGTTTCGAGACGGAGGGTTGGCTCCTGGATAGAGGACCCGTGACTCCGGGATGGAGTGCTCTTGACTTTAGGACGAAGGGCAACTCCTCAATGGAGGTTAGGCCTCTTGGACGGGGGCTTTTGACTCCTGAACAGAGGGCGACTCTTGAATGGAGGGTAGTTCTTCTGGAAGCTCCTAGTTGGAGGGTAGGCCTCCTTCTTGGGAATGCCATGCCATTTGGGGCTTGTGGAGCTTATCCTTTTAATTTAAGGGTGTCTGACTTTACAGTGTGATCCGCAGATGCACTCTTCTTACTTGGATAATGCGGGGTATTTTACTTTGAAAAAGTTTTGTTGGGTTGGAGTTAAATCGTGGACCTACTCTGGGGCCTAACCCTTTAGGCCCAAGGTTGTTCGACCCTTCACTAGCCCCCAATATTTAGAGGTTTAAAAATTCAACCCCTGGCATGCCATGATGGGACATCGTCGTGCGCGATCTCAAAAACTTAATGCTGGTTGATGTCGTCTTCTAAATATAAATGGTGGGGCTCCCTATGCCTTACTTTATGAATAGTTTTCACCAACCAAGTAATGTGAGAATTCGAAGCTAGTATGGAGCTTGTACAACTGCAAGCCAAGATCGACGGGAGTTGCCCTTCGTTGTTTGAAGATGATGATATCAGGATGCATTTGAAATCTGCCTTGGCTATTGGCAAGTTGTTGAGGAGGCAAAGCGCTAATCAATCTTCGCCAGTTGACCTGGGTAAGAGCGACTCGTCTGGATGGACCATGGTCGATGAGCCCCCAGCAGATTTCAGTGCTGGAACGAACTGCTGGCATCAATTGTGAGTGGTCCAAGTATCAGGTGAATTCGAGAGCTCACAAAGCAAAAACCCTATACTCCAAATCGGATCGCCTTACTGTGAAGGCACATACTAGGAGGCCGAGCGGTGACTTGTCACCTTCTGGAGAAATTATGGTCAAAGAGGCTGAGGGAAGAGGACTCAGCTCTGCTCGGAGGGATCTTGCCTACCTTGAATCTTCTTATTGGTGCCTCTGAAATGGGGTGCTCAAGATCAACGTAGATATGACTTGATTGATTTTTTGGAAATAGAAGAGAAACATTTGCCGATTCCAATTGTGAGCCATCCATGTATCAAGAACGATTCAGGAGCTTGCAGAGGAAAGATCTCAGGCTCGGAATCTAATCACCTTGCTGTAAGGGCACACTTTGAGAGGCCGGGAGTTGACTTGCCTTAAGATAGCCAATCGTTTGAGCTGTAGTAGTAGGATACACTTCGCATTCCTTGGAATGGTCCTTCTCATCGTGCATTGTTCTTAGCGAGCCAGCCGATGAGACTGGGGGCGAGGGGTCCCTAGTGAACTTCGTTACTGGAGTTGGGGATCCTTTGGCTCTCAAGTCGAGTGAATGGGTCAACACCATGACCTCAGCCAAGCTTGGAATCCTGATCTCAGTGACTCCCTCTTCGTAGATGCCTTTTCGCTTTCTAGTGAAGTGTTAGGGATGTTGGGGATAACTTGCGCCAGATTCTGATTGTTCACATGTAGGGAAGTCGTGTCCCTGAGGAGACACGGTTGTCATTTAAACCTCCTAGCTTTGACGAACGTGTCTAGTTGGTCACGCTTGCCCCTGCCAAGAGGAGGTCGTGGCGCTGAGAAGATGTGATTGCTGGCTAAACTTTGAGGTTATCGTTGTCTAGCTTTTACTGGCCTAAGCCGTTACTAGCATGTACTGTCGGTGCTCGGTTCTATTTGAGGGCGTCGTAACTTTTACGTGTTTGGCCCTAGTCTGTCAATCATTGTTGACTGTTGGTGCTCTTTACTTCGGGAGGAGGTTGCCAAATGCATGCTGAAAAGCCCCCTAAGGTTTTGAGTTCGACCGCACATGGGCCGCTTGGTGACAGGACCAAGGTTCAAATACAATTGTATATGAGCCGCTTAGTGCAATATCGAGGTTCAATCTGACCACATATAGGTACTTGGTATGGGACTAAGGTTTAATCCAACCGCGTATGGGCCCTTGATAGGGACTAATGTTTAAACCTACAGCATTTGTGCCGCGCAGAGTAGGACCAAGGTTTGATTTGACCATGTACGAGCCGTTTGATATGGGACTAAGGTTTAATCCAACCGTATTTGGGCTGCTCGGAGTGGGACTGAGGTTCGGTAATGGGTGAATAAGTATTCACCCAATTTAGAGGTAGTTTAGGTCGTATGATTTTATGCAATGTTAAGTAATCATTCATATGAGCAGACAATATTATTATCCTATTAACGGAAATGTGATTCAAGCAAGTGATACAATGTATGTAAGACTTACTTGAATTTGGTATGGAATCATCGTCGGTGCGTGAGTGGTGTTCTTATGACCGGTTCACCGTACCGAGTGTACGGTTGGCATGCACCTCTTTGGAGGGTCGTTAGGGCGCTTTGCTAGACACCTCAGCCTATGGCCCTATGCTTCGTGGGATTTGGTCCTTTTCCTTGGATTGGTTGTGTAGCACGCTACTGTCACGCTACGTGGCCTACTGGCCAGTGGTTTGGGTCGTGTTATCAGCCGATATTGCTTCGAGCAACCCGGACCGGTGCAGCGCTTGGTTGGATGATATTTTCTACGATACGATGGGTGGCGGGTTGAGCACGTCGAACCCCCATTGCTCACCCATCGCGAGTATTGCTATAACTTTTGCGGGGTTTGCCGCTATGCAACTCGGAAATGAGAGGCGTTGTAGTGGGATTGGCCTGTTGACTGGTGCACCTTGCTCCGGAGAATCGTTGAGGCCGAGCACGGCTTGTGAACAAGGGAACGGTCGCTCAAGCCGGTGGTCTCGTATTTGGGGCCTCTACTCTCTGAAAGGTCAGGTACACCTCACCGGGCTTATAGGGATGGAAGCCAGGGCCTCCTGGCGACACTTGGAGTGGCGTGGATCGTATAGCTTTGGGCCTTCATTTGCGCTTCATGGCTCGGCTGGCCTTCAGGCCACTGCCACGCCCTGTCGCCCGTGACCGCCTAGGCCATGAGATCGTCTGACATCCGGATCTTCTACAGATGTTTGTCCGCTTTGCTGGTTTAGGAGTTGGAGGGCGAAGCCCCCAACTGAAAGTCTTCAGTTTGACGCGAGAGGTCCGAAAGTGGGCGCTGGTGCACATTTTGGGGCTGGTTGTCCACCACCAAAGTTACTTGAGGAGATGTCGTCGACATGGGGACGTTCTAGGCTGTTGTGATGGGATTCCCCTTCACAGATCCTTGACAATGCTCTTGGTAGAGTCTTAGAGAGGGGATCAAGCTTCGTCGCTGTTGTCCACTGCCATAGGAGCCTCAGTTTGCCGCAATCCAGCCCTTGGCGGCTATAGGCCCACAGAGGCCCATTATTGTCTCTGG
Organism: Nepenthes mirabilis; assembly: GCA_025585075.1. Classification (NCBI taxonomy): domain Eukaryota; kingdom Viridiplantae; phylum Streptophyta; class Magnoliopsida; order Caryophyllales; family Nepenthaceae; genus Nepenthes; species Nepenthes mirabilis. The sequence continues at coordinate 4,858 of JAODPA010049139.1, read as the reverse complement.
ATTAGTTACGACCAGATTGGTTATGGCAGGAATGCATCTGGGCACCTGACTGGGACGCTGCTAGACTCAATCTCAGCTCTGGACAGTTCAGCGATTGAATTGAATCTGGGTGCCTAATTGAGAAGTGGCCGGACTGAATCTAGGTGCCGGAATGGATCTTGTTTCCAAGCAGGGTCAGGGCTCTGAAATGGTACTTAGCTATACATGACCTGAGAGTAGGATCGGATCTAGGCACTGGACGTGACTCAGATGGGAGAGGAGTAATGCTGAGCTGGCAGGACTCTGGATCATCAACTGTCAGGCCGGACTGATTCTGGGGCCGGGCTGATTCGCAGCTAGACTAGAATTGGGCACCAGACAAGGATCGACGGACTATTTTGCGGCCGAGCACAGTGTTGCAACCGAATCGAGTCCCAACCAAACTGAGTCGTGGTCGAACCGACATGCAGCAGAACCTGTTCTAAGAAGCGTTCATATATGACGGAGAGGAGGCAAAGCGGGATGCATTCATATATGATGGATGAAACCACGCTTGGTAGACCAACGAGCCGTACCTGAAGATAGCGATGAGGGTTGCTAATGGAGGGTGGTCCCAGTGTGGATGATGATGCCGGTTGTAGTGACAGCCATCCTGTGACAGTACAGGTAGCGATACAAGCTCTGTCGATGGTTTTCTCTTCTTCTCTCCACCGCACTTCACAATACACTGAGATTTCGGCCGATTGTCTCAAGATTTCCACATGAAAACACAAGATTGGTATGCACAAAGAGGAAAGAAGTATTTGCTTGCCTCGATTTGCTGATTCTCCTCTAGTGATGGCGACGATGGCAGCGGTTCTTCACGGCTCACGATCTTCTTCCTTTCTTGACACCAGGGCGCAAATCGGATGGTGGAGAATGGAGAGGGCTTTGTCGGTTTCCGTTCTGGATGACGTGCCCTCCGACAACAGCGGTTGCCGTTACTCTCTGCGTCGGAGTCTTGGAGTTAGATGGGAAGCCCCCAATGTGGCATATTTGGATAGGCCCTCCTGTGTTTGTGGGCTATGTTCCTCGCTTTAGTGAGGCAACTCGCAAGTGTCAAACTGGTCAGTAGTTTGTCATTTGACTCCGCATGGGACCTCTCCACGTTCGTAGAGGTTGCCCGCTGTTTTGGGAATAGCAACGCTTTGTTGCTCTGGGCTTTGGCATGGTTTCCTAGGACCAGATCGATCTTTCTTCGGGGAGTGGGCCTCGTCGCTCGAATTTCTCCTAATGCCGAGGTCATTGAGCTAATGAGATAGGCACTGGGGGGCCACATTCACCTTCGGCTTCTCTTTTGGGTGCTAACATTGCACAGTGGAGGATAGAGCGCCTAGCCACTAGCATGTTAAGGACAAGTTGAGCTTTGTCATGACTACTCGGAGGGTTGTCACCATGGGAGGTGATTTCTCTTATCGAGGTATTGGTTAAGGTATGAGTATTGACCGCATTTGTTTTGTTGTTGTGTGGTGGTTTGAGTTTTCAGTCATTTTTCAAAGACAACGCCAATGATGAGTCTTGGATTCGAGTCTCTAATGAATTTGGGTCAATTGGTTGTCGGGTTTGTGCTATCGTGGGATCTGGTCTCCATACTTTATGGCTTAGATCCTACACACCACAACAAAAGATGAGGAGTTAGAGAAAAATTATAGAACTTGCACCCCGGTTTATTCTCTAAATCTTAAATAAGTAATCTTTCTTTTGAAATGAAGAATGTGAAAATGAAACTTACTAGAAATGATGCAAGGATGGGAAATTGAGAGTCTGACTCGAAGGTGCACTCGGTGTGGAACGGCTTTTAGTGGTAGTGCGCTCGTGGAGAGTGATTTTTCTGACCACTGGGTTCACGGAGAGCAAGCAGTAGGAGAGAGAATGACACTTGATTATTTTGAAAGTGGGATTGGTTATATATGTTTGAGCACTGGAGTAAGCATGCTTTTGGGGTGTGTCCCCAACGCTTTTTATATCCATCTAACCTCGCCATCCTTCATTAGGTGGCGAGGCTATCTACCAGCTCCTGATGGGATCCTTTCCATCAATTGAATGGATGTCGACACCATTTAGAGCCGCAATGGTTGGAAGAAAGGATTCCTTCCCTAGTGGAGAAGTCGTGTGCCGTGAATGTTGGAGCTTCCTTTGTGAGGCGCGTACTGATTTAGGGGACCCCCTTGTGTGACGTGCGCTGATTGAGGGGCTTCCATCTTAGAGGAAGTTGCCATCTAGGAAAACCCTCTACATCGCAGCCAATTAGGGTAAATGACTTGTTGCATGCAAGAAAGGGTTTGTGGGCCACATCCGGTTTGGGCCGCATCTGGTTTGGACCACATCTGGTTGTCTAAAAGTCATATCCGGTCAATTGGGGGGTTGACCATCCTTTGGGCTAGCGGGCCGATATTCTCCTGGGCTAATCGCCTCCTTAGACTGACCCAGTTCGGTCGTCCCCATCAATTTTAATCTTTGATGTTGTATAACAGTATGTACCTAATGTGGAAAAAACTTAAAAGTCTCATAATTAAAATAAAATTTAATTTAAGATTTTTTTCAATTGAATCTTAAAATTTTTAGTATTATTATACAATGTGTCCGGTAGCATCATTGGCCGGCACAATCATAAGCCTAATTAACAACGTGACAAGCGGCCTAATAAGTAACGAGTAAAGTCCCAACAAGGAGTTCAATCTGGCCTAAACCAGAGCAGCGTTAATAATAAGACTCAGGGAGTGAAGTGTCAAAGGGAACAAACGTCAGTGGCCCAATCGACAGCGTAGTTAGATAGACCAATTCAGAATGTTCTCAGGTAAGCAGTCAGCAAAGTGATCAAAGTACGTGCATGTAGAGTGTCGTCTGAAGCCACCTGACGACTGGACCAAGGGACTGCTCTCGGCCTCCTCACCACAATAAGACGTATCTAACACGGTGGCTCCCATTAATTTTTCCGCGGCCGGTAAATCCTGGTGGGACACCAGTCGTCCGCCATGGCGCCATAATCTTCTTTTTGAAACACTATAAACTCCTTCATCATTTATGGGATAAGAGAGAGAGGACTCTAAGGGCAGAGAGCAACCCTCGGAGGGGAGGAGGAGAGATGGAGCAATGGTGCCCTATTAAGAAAACCCTTCAAGGGGGAGCTCCTCCCAATAGGAGACAACTCTCAGTGGAGGGATCACCCATGAATGAGACTCAATAGCCAAGAAAGAGCCAAACTCTCTTACCTAGTACAACTCTTTCTCATCTGTAGTAAGCCATTCTCTACCGAGTGTATCTTTAGTGAGTAATTTCCTACCGAGTGCATTCATAGTGATCTATTTCCCGTCAAGTATATCCCTAGTGAGCCACTTATTGTCGAGTGCATTTCTAATGAGTCACTCCCTACCGAGTGCATCCCTAGTGAGCCACTTACTGTCAAGTGCATCCCTAATGAGCCATTCCCTACCGAGTGCATCCCTAGTGAGCTATTTCCTGTCAAGTGTATCACTAGTGAGCCACTTTCTGTCGAGTGCATCCCTAATGAGTTATTCTCTACCGAGTGCATCCCTAATGAGTTATTCCCCACCTAGTGCATCCCTAATGAGCCACCAATTGCATGTAACCAGAAATGAGCACAGACCTCCTTCCTCTTCGAGCAGCGCCCCGTCGGGCACACCTATAGGTGCTACTACTCCTCTCACATCCCCCATTTATATGCAATACTGTATTATTCAATATTCTTTTTATGTTTTTTTATTTTTTGAGAAAGATTTCTAATTTGAGCGTTGGAGAATAAATTAAAAAGTAAGTCCAACCAATCTCTGACCTTTTATTTATAATTTGTGGTGCACAAGTTCTAGGTTAGCAGCGATTGAGATTAGACTCGTTCCAATTCAACCCGCAATAAAAGATCAAGTGACTCCATAATCCGTGTTACAACTCAAGAACTAGTGACTCATCATTATAAAAAATAAAAAAAATCATTTTTAATTTTTTTAAAAATATAAGAAATATCATATATTACACATAGAAGAGGTGGGGTTATAATGAAATAATGTTCATCAAATTAAGTTCATATGGATTAATTAAAGTGTATTAAGTTATAGGGTTGGGCTTATTTTCTTTTGAGTATTATTTGTAGAGTAGATCTCATTTGCATTAAAAATGTCCGTGGACTTACCAGCATTATTGAATGTGAATTTATTATCAATAATTATTAAGAGCTCCCACACCCTGCAGAGAAAGGGATCCCGATCCCAATTTTTCGACTCAGATTCCTAGTTGCAATCTACTTACGAACTCTGAGTTTCCCTCTTCTCGACTCGATTACAAGAAAGAAAAGAGCTGAAACTGAGAACGTTATCACTTTCTTCTGGCACGAGCTAGCTCACGATCACAATCCCTACATCTATTCAGACCACGGAAAAGTTAGCCATCCATTGCAGTGTATCAAGGAAGCTAGGCATTCCATAACCTGTTCACTGCATTCTTCATACCATCATACACGTATCTCTCACGCCATTACAGCATTCATCCACGTACCACCCCCAGCGTGCGCCATTTTCGTTCATTGCGGGAATTTGCTGACTTGAGCGTCGGAGCGGTCTTGGTGGGAGAAATTCTGCCGGACCCCTGACCTCTCGTTTGTTGTTTGTGTTGTGTAGGTCCAAGTTCATAGAGACGGAGACTGGACCATTCTCCTGACGCTACCGCGTGCACAGGAACTCGAAGACTCCATAATCCATACGACAATCGCGGACCCAGGATGCAACAGTAACATAAATATTTTAAGTAAATTTTGTTATTGTCTTTCTAATCCATAATTTTTTATTACATCAATAATTGAGATATATTATTACAATATAAAGAGCTG
>JAODPA010049128.1:0-11636 GCA_025585075.1 Nepenthes mirabilis | reverse complement strand
AAAGAAAAAAAATCGGCAAAAAAAAACCATAATCCAAACCGGCCATGAGCCTATGACCTGTGCAGTAAAACTTTCATGCAGAACAATATACAGTAAAATGGATACAGTTGCATATTAAAGTATAAACGCTATAAAATAGTGATTTACAGAAACTATAGCAGAACATAAAATGTAGAAGATTACAGAATTGCCAGAAAATATAAATATATACATAAATCACGAGAAAAACATAATCCGATGAAAATCAGGCTTCAGAAATCATTAATCAGTAAACATAAATCAGAAGTCAGAAGTCAATACAGAATCTATGAATTATAGAAAATCTCCTTTTTTTATCAGTAAAGGACCCAACCAGTGGTCTCTACTTACAGAGGGGATGAATAATCAAGGATAGATTATATTCACTTCACACAATCCAAGGCTAGTAACAGTTGTCCCTTCCCATGGGACATTCCTTATCGTTGGATTTAGTACAATAACGCCGACCATTAACAGTAACTACCCTCTAGTTTAGCGCCCTGAAGAAGGGCGGACCACATCTAACTCCATGAACAGAGTTATAATTGATTATGATCATAACGTTCTAAGGCATGCTGGAAAACCTAACCTGACTGTATATTAGTCCCAAATCCTAATTAAAAGTATTAAAAATATTTTTCTTTCTTATTTCTTACTTCAGAAGCCAGTAAGAGTTTCATAATAACTCTTCAATTAGTTTCAAAATATATAGTAACAGTTTGTAATCCTTCAAATTTGCTTCAGAATATACAGTAATTGTTTGAAACCTTTCAGATTTGTTTCTGAAATTCTCAAAAATTTACTAGTATAAATCCGTATAAATTTTTCAGACATAAATCACATCATGGATAGTATCTCGTTACAGATTAACTTTTACATATCAAAAATTTTGGATTAAAACCATTAAATCCCTTCAATTTCGTACTTAGGGTTTCGCCAAAAGTTTCAGACAATAAACAAATACCAAACACATGTATTTTCATGAAATCAGAGGCATATATAATAGTACATACTAGTAAACAAGCAATCCGTCCAATTAATCAGGAAAAATAGGTATTATTTACAGTAAACATGTAGAATCATAGATTTAAAGTATAAATACCATTTTTGAGATACAGAAAAGCTGTAAAAATGGTAAATAACGTTCGAAATACACTTGCTTGATATCAGTCTACTGTTATTTTTACTCGGATCGAATCGGAGTTGGTGGATTTCCCCTTTTCCTTCTCTTTTTCCTCTTCCTCCTCCCCTTCGTGCCTCTGCTGCTCGTTCTTCTCCCTCTCACCTCAAATTCTCCTTTTAAAAACAAAGGGAGAAGGATCACTTGAGGGGAGCATGATTGGAGCTTAAGCACCAGTCGAGCGCCCATCAAACAGCTCGTCTTGCAGATTTGCACTCGAGGGGTGCTCGAGTGCCCATCGAGTGCCCTCCTTATACCCATGCACTGCTCCCGTCTCGCCTCGGGCAGTCATCAGGCGATCATATTCATAAAATTGTGCCTCATCGGAGCTCAAGCACTACTTGGGCGCACGTCAAGCACGCATCGAGCCTGCAGCAAGCTTACTTCGTGTTTTCGCCATCCGTGACCCATTTTGACCCTTCTAATATAATTTTTGATATCCTTAGACCCTAATTTTGATTATATAACATTAATAGACCATGATTATCATAATTTAAAGACCAAAATCTTATTTACAAATCAACATTTCTCAGTTTACAACTTCTATTCCCGATTTACCAATTCCGAAACTTTGAGCTTTTCAATCCGATTCCTCCTTACCTTTTGACAACAATTTACGTATCTCAACTTAATTACCTTCTAATTACTATATTTTGGAATTTCAAAACCTCACCACCCATATTAACCATATCTTGGAAATCGATACCTTATAGGGCCCAACTTTCTCTTTCTACTTCCGAAATTAATTTTTCACATTGTAAACCTAATCCTTGATCATTATTAATTCAGTTTTACCCTAATTATTGTATTTTAAAACTCGGGTCGTCACACTCTCCCCCACTTATAAAAATTTTGTCATCAAAATTTAACAATCCTTAAATTTTTAGAATCAAAGAACCTTCTTAATATCTCCAATTCATTCGAAATCAGGATGGTTATCCTAGAAAACCATAAACATCATAATCGCCTTGATCCTCATTCATTTGGCACGTCCTTTCTAGATCCAAATTCACTAAGTTTGAAGACAAACCTATTTAATTAACCACTTTTTAAACTTAATTTCGGACCTTAAACAAGCAAAATGGCTCATTTCATTTCATACCACACCACGAAATTGAGTATTTCCTCTGAACCTTAACTTAAACCTTATCATATACACAGGTTCATCACTCTTCCACTGTGCGCTTTGATCAATCATTTAGCTTCGAATTGTTCGATTACGACTCACTGTCACTATCACAATTAGCTAAAATCTCAAAATAAAATTAAAAGTACCATTAGATTTCAAAAGTAGGATACTTTACATCTTCTTCATTTCATTGGTATGTCCTCAAATTGACATTTTCTTAAGGTATATATTCCCTTCTTAACATCCAACTTATGCGATAGCCTTGATTAAAAGCGATTATAAGATATCCATGCCACAGAAATAATTCTCACAGATCTTTAATTCACCGTAGAATAAGAAAACCTAATTGTAACAGTTGCCACGGATTCAATATAGTCTCTGGCCGTTGCTCAAGACCTTAATACTTAACAACCTCGAGATTCTTGTCGATACACTGATGAGCCAATTAGATCAACCCGAATCATTTTGATTTTCTTAAAACAAGACCGTAAGACTTCTTATTTCCAACTTTATATATTCCACATTTTCGATACAATTTAGCACACCAAGTCTATAAACCTTTAACATTCATTACCAATACTGATGCTCTCTTTTCCTCAAGATACCAAAGTTCCTTTACATAGTCCTTAAACAAGGCTATCCACTTGCAAAATCCCAAGGTCGACTTCAGTTATAACATAACCACAATTTCTCTCAAACAGAGACTTCTAATTGTTGATTTCAAATAATGGAAGAACACAACTTTAGTCGTAATTAGGGATTACTCGCTCACTTAACCAAGAGGCATCAATCTCTAAGCGGTACAGGGAAACATAATTCTTAAACAGATTAATCCGCTCGGGATCTCCTAAGGTTACCTCTTTCTCATAACATAACCATGTTAATACTCAAGATTATTAGATCAGAGCTACCTCCGAGGAAATTCCTTCCAATATCAATTTATCGATCTTATATTCACCTATTACAGTTCTCAACTCTTAGATTCGCAAGGCATTAATTTCCTCCCAAGACATCATCCGTAATTTTTCCCAAGGCAAGGGCCTCATCACCAAATTTCACTTATGGGTGAAATCATTTCAAACCACAAACTTCTCTCCCACTTTGCTTGTGGATGATTACTTATTGATACAGACTAACAAAATCCCAATCCTTCTTAAGAGCATATCAGTTATACTAACTTACCTAATCATTAGTTAAATCTACTTTCCAGAGGCTCTATGGTTTCCTTAATAGTATTTAGCCGATACTCTTTTAATTTCACACAATTCCTTAGAAACCAATGTTGAGTTCAATCCATCTCTCAATCGCCCATTAAAATGTATTAGCTTGGTCTTTTCCTCCAAACACATATATTCTTGAACAGTCACCTACTGACTTTAGAAAAAGGCAATCTCATTTTCTAATTGAACTTAGTGCTTATTCTTAATTCGACTAGCTTTGCGTCTTACTCAGATTAATTTGATTAATCTGAAATGTGCCTCTACAGGGTATCATATTATCTTAGGACAATTTACATAAGCATCCTCGAGTTCCATCTCAATTTCTGAAAGGATCAACCTAACCCCCAAAGATCCTGAAGAGATTAACATCACTAAAGCAAAATTCACAAATTCCGAACATTTAATAGGCACAAAAACACTACTAAGACAATCATTCTAAAAATTTCAATATAGTCTCCAATTATCATTGAAACCTTAATATTTAGTAACTTAATGTTCCTTTGCTAAGTTAATTTATTCTTCCCAAGTCAGACTATTCCATTTTTCACCATTATCTGGCTAAAACCCAAGGGCCTTACCATTCGATCAACCTTAAATAAAATCATAAGGGTTCTCCTTTCAAACTTCCATAACCATACTTGTTCCGATAGCGGGAACGGTTTGCGGTGATCCTTCACCTATCTTATGAATATCTTAATCTCAAAGACTCCCAATATCAAATCATAACTCTTTAGTTAACCACATTTTCAAAGTTCGCCAAATATCTTCATCGATACTATTCGAATCCTCAAGATCATTGCTGATCTCGGCACAACCTCAACAACAACTTCATTTGCCGGGCGGAAAATAAGATAGGCAAATCTTCTCTTTAATTGTTTCCTCAAATTTCCTCATCCACTTAATAACTCTCCAGGTATGGCCTAATATGCCATCTATACTTAGCACTGCGAAACCTCAATTTTAGGTACCGGACTTCCTTTCTATCCAACCCGAGAGAACATAGGAAATCCTCTATCATGCAATCAAATTATCCCAAGTAAAGCATTCTCTCGAAGACTTCTTTTGAACAAAATTTTTGTCCGTATCAAAACCAAAACATTCCCTGCAATACCAGAGAGAGAGCACGAAAACAATATTCCTTATCAGACTTTAAACATAAATTCATCAAAAACATAGGGTACATTTGCTTGAAATTCTAATTTATGAACTCCCTTACTTACATCTGGCTGGACATCACTTACTTACATCTGGCCAAAACTTTTTCTCTCCTTCTTCTCTATCTTTTTTTTGTTTCTTTTATCTTTTGGCATCCCTTTCCTTTGTCTCCAAAAACATTGCTCCCAAATACCCAGACTCGGAATTTATAGGAAATGGGGTCAGTGGGAGTAGGAAGGGATAAGTTAACTACTTCATACTTCCTTTTCTTGCTCAAGTTTCCTTTCTAGAAGGTCAACGGAGTAGGCGGGAGTAGATTACCTCATACCGATATCTCAGTCATCTCTCATCCTCTAGAGAATTCGAGCAGATGAAAGCAGTTCACCTACACTAGATGGACACTCTGTCTCTAGAAACTCACTCATTCTCCTCCAGATTTACTTTATCATCTTCGAAAATAGACTCCAGATATTTCCTTAATCATCTTTGAAAATTCTCTCAATTCTCTCCAGACATCGTCTCCAGGAATCTTCTTAATCATCTTCAGAAATTATCTCTGGAAACCTTCTTAATCGTCTCCGAAAACCTTCTCAATCGTCTTCAGAAACCTACACAATCGTCACCTGAATTTGTCTTCAGAAGCTTACTCAATTGTCTCTGAAAACTTACCCAAATGTCTCTGGAAGTCATCTCCGGAAACTCACCCAATTGTCTCCTAAAATCATCTCCAGAAATTTACTCAATCATCTCCGGATTGTCGTCTCCGAAAATCATCTCTGGATTGTCATCTCTGGAAATTGTCTTTGGATTATCGTCTCCAGAATCATCATCTCCAAATATTAAGGTCTCCAAAAATCATCGTCACTAGAATCATCATCTTCGGAGATCAAGGTCTCCGAAAATCATCATCTTCGGAATCATCGTCTCCAGAGATCAAGATCTCCGAAAATCATCGTCACAGGTATCATCGTCTCCAGAGATCAAGGTCTCCGAAAATCATCATCTCCAAAATCATTGTCACCAGAGATCAAGGTCTCTGAAAATCATCGTCACTGGTATCATCGTCTCTGGAGATCAAGGTCTACAGAAATCATCGTCTCCGGAATCATCGTCTCTAGAGATCAAGGTCTTCGAAAATCATCACTGGTATCATCGTCTTCGGAGATCAAAGTCTCTGAAAATTATCATCTCTTGAATCATCGTCTCTAGAGATCAAGGACTCCAAAAATCGTCACCAGTATCATCGTCTCCGGAGATCAAGGTGTCCGAAAAACATCGTCACCGGTATCATCGTCTCTAGAGATCAAGGTCTCCAGAAATCATCATTCATGGTCTCCAGAAGTTGTTGCCTTGGGAAACATCGTTCATGGTCTCCGGAAGTTGTTGCCTCCAAAAACACTGTTCATGGTCTCCGGAAGTTGTTGCCTTCGGAAACGTTGTCTCCTGAAAACTTTTCTGCTGGTTGTCAACACTCCCTTATTCCGGTCAACTCACTATTCCTCCAAACCGGCCATTTCCCTCACATGATTACCCAGCCATTTCTCCACAAGCATCCCATGAGGATTCTCATACCGACAATTTGTGCATTCAAACATATTGCGCATAACTGTCACCCTTGGTGCAAAGCATACTGACTACTTTGCCATTTTATCCAATCAACGAGTTGACTGGATATTTTGGCCACTGAGCATTTAGCAAACCAGTCATTTTTCCCTTCCGATAATTTCGTGCATTCTGGCATTTTGCATCTTACCAGCATTTTGCTCAAACTGGGCAATTTGAACAAACCGATAATTATCTCCTCAAAATTCATTCCATCATCTCTCTCTCAAGCATACCAATTATTTCTCTTACCAGCACGTCGGTCATTTGCTGCCTCAATTGGTCAACGTTGCGTTGACCAGGCGGTTGGGCCATAAGACAGCTAGCCTTTGAGCCTTAAGCTGCCAGCTACTTGGCTGATGCCACGGCTTTCTTTCGGTTGCTTATCCGGCTTTGCCTTCCAACAGCAGCTGAAATAGTCGGTTCTTCTCGGCTAAGTAATTTGTAACGCTTCTCATTTTGGCCTTTCAACGGGTGTTTGACCGGGCATTTTCTTCTTACCCTTTTTATCCAGTCAACGGTGCTAATTTCGGTCAAACCCTCCCAAAATTTTCAGTTACACTTTATCACCAATTTTTTGGTCAACTATTTCCGAACCTTTCGGTCAACTAATGTCACCAAATTTTGGTCAAAGTTTTCCAAATTTCTTGTCAACCTTTATATCACAAAAATTCTGGTTAACATTTTTCTTGTAAATTTTTTGGTTAACTTGCCAAAATTTTCTACAGGTTTGATGGTTTTCTTTATTGCTTAATATTTCTTTTATTAAACAAAATTTTAATTATATGACCTTAATTACTATATGTGAAAATTAGGATATTACATCCAGCCATCATGATGTAAAAGAGGAGGAAACTGTATTCTAAATGTCCAGCCCTCACGATATAAAAGAGGAGGAAATTGTATTCTAAACATCCAGCCCTCGTGATGTAAAAGAGGAGGGATTTATATTTCAGAACGAGAATTTTAAAAGGAATTATGATTGAATTATTTTCAAATAAGGATCCAAAACCAATAATAAGTGAAGAATTTGTGTTTGTGATCCAAGCATTAAAAACCAAGAAATTTTCTTATGATTATGCATTATTTTCACGTTTATGCCTTGCCCGCATACATATTTGATTTTTAAATTTCGTATGTGTTTAATTGTCATTTTATATATGCATGTTTGCATGATATTTATGTATATTCTTATAATTCTGGATACATTTGCTGAGCTGCTAGCATTTTTTTGGTAAGTAAGTAAAATTTTATTAATAAAAAAATATAAAATCAATGTTCTATCTCCAAGTATTTTGCCGACTTGGATTTAGAATAAAGACACTGGGTATTTCCCGAGCACCATGAATCATATCACGAATCTAAATTAAAAGGCAAAGGAAAAAATAGAATTACAATCACCTAAGCCATCAACCAAGCCGATTAAATAGTGTTGACCGGGTTGTTGGCACAAAATCCTCTTGAGGACGTGCAGCATCAAGATTGCAACATTCTAAGACCGGCACAATCAGCGTTACGACGAGAGCACCAAAACAAGCCGAAATGTGTCATACCGAGCATTTGGCCAAATCGGCAAAAGGGAACCATATCAGCAAATGCACTATACCAGGCATAAAGCAGCTTCATTCTGGAAGAATACACCAGAGCAACAGGCGCTCCAACCTTCCATCTGGATATCGGGCAATATGCAAACTGGGCAACCTAGACCACAAACCAACCAAACTGCATCCAATTTAATGTGAGAGGGAGCGCCAAAATGCACAATCATCCCAGTAATTAATATCTTAAAGTGAGAAATAAGGCGAGGTGCCCTCCTGGTAAAACACAGCATCCCGAGTAGACGCAAATCGGATAAAGTCCTCAAATAGCCAATTTGTCGATCAGCACTTTGACTAGCCAAAGCCCAGACGCCGGTCAACTAGTTGACCTGCCAAGAGCCTCCTCTCTACATGCCAAATTGGGTCTCCAATTAGCTGAAATGTTGACCGAAAAAATGCAGTAATCCATCCATTCTACAGCCAGCAGCTGACATGAGCTATGGCCAATTCGGCTGGTCAGCACTTTGACCGTCCAAAACCCATTTTTCCGGTCAACAAGTTGACTGGCCAAGAACCTCCACCCCCTTTGTTTTTTTTTTTTTGAGCCCAAAACCTATCGTAAGCAACTAAGTTGGTAGGTCAACTTGTTGACTGGCAAAAACCCATCTTCCCAGTCAACTCGATGACTGGCGAAACACCATCCCGACATTTACTTCATACTAGGCAAAAGCAAACAGGGCAAGTCCTCAACCTTGCCAATGATCCTAGTATTGAGCAGCAAATCGGCAAAAACCACAAATCGGCCAAATGATCCTTGTCGGTGAAATGAGCATCTCAACAAATCATAACAGTCAGCACATGCAAATCGGCAATACTCACCAAAACGACAACCTGGACCAAACTATTCAGAGAGTGATGATCAAGAAGGGAGCTATGACCGGCTGATACATTTGCCTAAGGAACCCATAGATTTCTTGGATTTTCCTTTTCTCCTAGACTAGGCTTACTTCCAGGTTCCATCTTGCTCTGATGGAGAATGAGTGGCAATCTGAGGCGTCCCTTCAGTGGTGGCAGATTCATCAACAATTTGGAGACCCACCACTAAGCCACTTAGATGGCTAAAATTACAATTCGAGAATTCAGTCTCCGTTTTCAGCAAAGTATTCAGAAAACCAACGACTACCTTCTTCCCAGTAGGGGATAAATAAGTAATGAATAGTGGAGTAGTTGGAGCTACCACTAACAACCTAATGGCTTCAAATAATGCATCCTAAAAACTGTCCTGATCTGCTATAGCCAGAGGAGAAAAAGATTTGAACTCATCCCTTGTCTTTTCAGTTATAGCTAGCAAACATTTTTCTATGAAATCGTACATAGTTTGCCTTCCTTCCGAATTTAAAGAATCTAGATAAGCCTCAGTAGCGTTCGCCTCCAACAACTTCTTGAAAGCATTAAGCATTGGGTCGTCAAAATCGTCCTCATCGTCTACTACTCCTCTGCCGTATTTGAAGCATCCCGAGGGTACTTACATGAAAGATTGGTGATAGAATTGGGAGTTAAATCTAAATCTACATGTGACGGACTGAGTTATTTTTCTTAAATAATCCTCCATCAATAATAATATAAACTAATGCCCATAATTAGAATTATAAATTTCTGTAGAAAATTGGGCAGAGTTTCATTTGTAAATCGGATATTTGTCAAAATACAAACACCTGTAAATAATCCTGTACAATAATCCACAACATTTATCAACAAACCACAGGATCCCATAGCCACCACAACAACTCCGGTGGCACCGACGTCATAACTCAGGTACAACGCTGGCACAGAAAGGATGCCAACTAAAAGAAATCCAAACAGTAACTGGCGAAAGCATGAGACCATAACACACAAGAAACCAAACTGTTCATCCACATACACATACATAACATAATATATAATTGGGATTCACAAAATACAATACAAATCCTTGTTCCAAACGTAATCAAACTAAGTTTTCAAGCTCCGCACAAGAAATCAGGTCGCCTTTCTCGCTCCTACAACTTACTCAGTCTCATCGAGTATCGTAGCATTCTCATCTGAAAGGAGAGACAACAAGTGTGAGCTAAAAAGCCCAGCAAGTGTAAACATATATCACTATCAGAAAACAGATAAACAACAGAAACGATGGTGGGATGGGGGAAACCATATAACTTCAATTAAAAAGGGAGCATGAGAGGAGGGGGACCTTTGGGATCGGATGGGTTGTATATTAAGATTAGATACGTTTTTATACACTTTTATTATTTTCATTAATCTTTGCAGACCAGGGCAGTAGGTCGTACTAGCAACGATGTGAAAGAACGAGGAAAGGATCATGATACTCCACATGATCTAAGGCCGTGAGGGCTTATTCTTAGACCCAGCCGGGGCGTCATCTACATATCATGCCTGTAGACGGGCCCGATAAATGTCCCATTTCCCCGGGGTACCAGGGCAGTTCTCGTTCTTCCACAATAGTATCCTAAGGCGTGACACAGACATCACCCGCTCACACAAGCGGCCAGAATACGTGGCCAAAATATTCTTCGAGTTTCTACTGAGATGGACGTGTCAAGCCAGAGAATACTACCCAATGAACATAAGTCCATGGTCCTAGTTTCATTATTCCATGTCCATTTTCATTTGAGGGAAAGTCTACCATATCCAATTTACCATATCTCCCGCCATTTGGGAGGTTCCATCATTCACATATCACATTGTGGACTTCCCTCTGATTACTTGTTTGGTTCTTACCTTTCTTTGGAACTTGGCATTTTTCACAATTCATTTTATATGCATGATTATCAAAATTCATGAGAGGGATTGGGATTCCTTACCATCGATGAACCAATATCACATTGGGGTCCTCTGGAGCCCGTTTTTGAATCTTACAATTTCAAATGCACATTAGTCATAGCTTTCATAACAATGGAATGAGGGTAAAATATGCAAATTGTCCATTTATTTTGTATGAACAGTAACAGGGGTCGTTTAATACTTCCGGACGCCGCGAACGGGTCGATTCTTGTAAAATTAGACGCCCTGTAGATATATATACATATTTGGGACGTGGTGATTCATATTTTGAGAGCAATTTAAGATAATACAAAGGTGAAAGTATGCAAATTTATTTGTTCACCTCGGGTGAACACTGTCAGGAGGCATTTAGAAGTCTCGGGCGCCGTGAACGGGTCGATTCTTGTGAAATCGGATGCCCGGTCGATATGTATACATATTTGGGACGTGGTGATTCATATTTTGAGATCAATTTAACATAATTTGAAGGGGAAAATAGTGAACCTGAATTTGGCGTGGGGTTAGGGTTTGGTGGTACCAAACTGATCGATTCGGAGCTTGCTTCGGTCGATAAATTATAGATTCCTTGATCTTAAAGCATGGGTTACAAATTTCTTACAATTTGGGTGGGTATCGAGATGATAATACCCGATGAAGAACAAATAAAAATCACAAGAGAGCAAATAGTGAGTATGAAAACACTTGCCTCGACGTGCTCAACATTTTCTCCAACTACCTTGAGTTTGGAATCGGACCCGAAGGCCTCCATTTTCTCCTCTTCTCCTTCGCGTGGTTCCTCCTCTCACTGTGCTCCCACGGCCACTGCCACTGCTTCACCGCGATGCCCAGCAGGCCACCGGCATGCACAGCCATCGCTGGTCACCGTCGACCCGTGCACCGCTGACGTCGGAGCCGTTCTCCTCCTCTCTCTCTCTCTCTTTCTCTCCCCCGAAACCCTCGCCTGAGCCACTGTT
>JAODPA010049117.1:0-11636 GCA_025585075.1 Nepenthes mirabilis | reverse complement strand
TTTTTTTTTTTTTTGGTGATGTAAAATTGCAATGGGCTTGATTAAAGTCAAGTTGCGATTGAAATTGTCACAAGCTAAGATCTAAGTCCGGTTGGTTAAGATCCAAATGTTGATTTGGTTGTTTCTTAATGTGATAGCTACCGGGCCAAATCGAGCCGCTCACTTCCTCCACCGCGTTGGGAGTCCAACCGAGCGGCGGGCTCGGTTGACTGAAACGAGCCACCGCCGCCGACCCTTCTCGGCTTGCCTTGTGAACAACCGAATGAGGCTGCATGCCGAGTGGTACCGCAGGGGGATTACGATCCGGGCCGTCCATTTCCCTAATCATCATCATCGCCACCATCTTCTGACGATGATGAAGCCTCTTAGCTTCTCCTCGTTCCTTCTTGTGTGCATTCTGGTGACCGCCGAGCGCCTGCGAGCTGAAGAACTTTCTCATGCAGAAGTTGCATGAGAACACTCTGCTATTACTACAAGCCGGTCTTTTTGGCGCGTCACAGTCGTCCCCTTGCTGAGTTGGCGACTCCTCATTTCTGCTGAGCCTTAGGGTTAGCCAATCCCCCGAGCTGTCGTCGTTGCCATTTTCGATCTCGTTGCTTGCAGAGGTTTTATCCTCTGTGGCAAACACCATTGCAGCGACGATCTTCGAGCTTGGTGCAGAAATGGAGGAAGAAAGAGGCCCCAAGAAACAGGCAATGGCTGCCCTTTAATAGATGCCGCAAATGAACATTAGAGGGATGCCCTTTCAATATTATATTAATATTTTACTGTGGCTCGGTTTGTTGGAGCATCGATATATAATTGAATAAAAACTTAAAATACCTATATTATTATATTTTATAAGTGATGTGTACCGGTACCCAAAGCCAAAATAACGAAACCCATCTCCCAGCAGTTGAACCTTGGCACCAAAGAGGTTCAGCAGGCCCAGGAGACCCAAGAGACCTGGGCGTTGGCGCCGGCCCAAACGGCATGACGGTTTTCAAGACCACTCCGGCCCACGGACCAGAGGAAGGTTGCGGGCGTCACTCAGCTTGCAGAAATCGCACGCCATAAGATTTGGTGGCTAAAACCCATCAGATTGTTAGAATAATGATTACCCAACAATACATTCCAGATGGGACGCCACAGGAAATCGTCCAACGTGCACGTTGCGCACCTGGCACAGAGAACTTGATTGGGGGCGTTGGCGGCGGAATTCCTACACACTCCAGCCCACGTGGACAACCCCCAATGGACATTTTTAAACGCTATAAATACATTAACTGTGAACTCAGCCAGGGGATTTTGAATTTTCTCCTAATTCCAGCATCCATTGTGCTCCAACTACCATAGAAAGGGGAAGAAAGAAAGACACATTGAGCGTATTTTGTAACCTACTTGTAATCCCGAACAGCATAGTGAAGTTCACTCTTGGACTAAGATCCTGTGGTTTTTTCTTCCCATTTTATGGTGAGATTTTTCACGTAAAAATCCTGGTGTGTCATCCTTTTCCTCTCCTGTCCTACTTCCTGGACCACATACTAAGTCACAAAAGATAGCCAGATCTCTTGTGTGTTGCACGGATCCTATCCGAGTGTATCCAAAAGCTCCGAACGCTCATTCGAATCCTTACCCGTGTGCAGTTGGGATCCGCGGACACAATATTGGTGTTGTCTGTGGGAAGCGATTGAAAGTCAACTTTTTACATTTTCACAGAACGTTAAAAAATGCTCCGACAACCTCCCTCAAAGGTCCAGCATGGTAAATATCAGAGCACAAGCAAGTGCGCCAGTCAAGGAAGCGGCCTCACGCGACAACAGCCCCGCCCCCTGTGTCGGGGTAGAGGACCACCTTGACCCGATCATTCGGGCCCTAGCTACTAGAATGGATGACATATCCAAGGCCTTCCTAACCCTCTGCTCCAGAATGGACGAGCGGGCAAAATAAGTCCCTTCCAAGGCCTCCCATGTAGTGATGTCCCAAAACGGGGGCAGGGGGAGAGAGCGCCCGGATAGGCAAGCCAGCCAACGCAAAGTCCCTAGGACCCAAGTTGCCTCGAGTAGTAGGGCCCCTTGTAGATTTGAGGGCAGCTTAGGTCCTCGGGTTTAGGAGGAAAGCCCTGAGAGGCGCAACCCCCGGTTCATTCGAAGTAATCAGGAATACGCCGCTCAGGAGGCGGTTCCACGAGACGATGCCCCTCCTAGGGTTAGGGGAGTCTCCGAGTGGCATGCAGACCGAGAGCCTTATGAGTTGAGAAACTATCTCAACGAAAAGAAGGTAGCAGCTCAATCCCACATAGAGGAGAAACTGGAGAAGGTTTGGAACCACGTCTTCGGCGAGAACAACAGAGGATGAGCCAATGTGCTCCAATCCCCGTTCATAGTAGAAATCAGAGCGAGGACACCCCCACCAAAGTTCAAAATGCCGAATCTCGACGTCTATGACAGAAGCGCCAACTCGATGGACCACCTAAACCACTTCCGCGAGTATTTGAGTTTCCACGAGATGGACGAAACGACCATATGTTAGTGCTTCCCCTTGACATTAAAGGGGGATGCGAGAGTGTGGTTCTACGGGCTGCCAGTGGACTCTATTCGTACCTTCGTTAAGCTGGCAGTGGTTTGTCTCTCGCAATTTGCCTCCAGCCAGAGGGTGAAAAAGCAGCCCTGGCACCTCACCTGGGTGAAGCAGGGTGATGGGGAGAGCTTAAGAGAATTCCTGGTCCGATTCATAGCGGAGGCTAGACAAATTCCAAAGTTGACAGATGGGGTAAAATTGAACGCTTTCCTATCTGCCTTGGAGGGAGGCGCCTTTTTCAAGCACCTCATCCATAAGGGTCCCCAAACGTTCGCGGAGGCCGAGGCCGTGGCCAGAACATACATCGCGGTCGAAGAATCCAACGATGCGAAGCATTCAGAGAAGGACGAGAACTCCTACCCAAGGGCGGTGGAAGGAAAGAGAAAAGACGGGGACCATCCAAGTCCCCATACGATAAAGAAGCAGTACAAGTTCGAGCAGACCATTTAAAGGGAGCCCAGGCTTGTACACCTCATGCCATTAAATGACACCCGTATGAACATGCTGATCCAGATCTAGGAGGAGAAATTCTTATAGTGGCCCAAGCCACTGAAGAATCTGGGAGGTGACGATCAGATAAAATATTGCCACTATCACCGTAGCGGGGGCCACAGTATCGAAGATTGTCGGACGCTACAGAGGAAAATCGAGGAGCTGGTAAGAAGGGGTCTCCTCAACCGCTTCTTACAAAAACGTGGACAAGCTTCCGGAATAGCAAGCTATGTTGAGGCTGACCAGCTTAGAGACCGAGTAGTAGCAGGGGTCGTAAATATGATATCAACCCTCCCAGACAAAGAAAACGGTCGGCAGGTCATCGCTGTAAAGAAACCAAGGACGGGGACCAGGGACGAAGCTATTAGTTTTAGCAACGAAGACATGGCACATGTAACTTTCCCCTACTCCGATCCCCTGGTTGTAACCGCACTCGTTTCGAATGAAATAAATGACTACCGGATGAAACGAGTTTTTGTTGATAATAGAAGTTCTAGGAACTTACTTTACCTCGATACCTATCTTAAATTGGAACTTAAGAGAAGTCAAATGAGAGCACCAGAGGGACCACTCTATGGGCTAAACAATGAGCCAGTACCTGTTTAGGGTGTCATCCAGTTGGAGGTAACGTTGGAAACGTATTCGAGGATTGCGTCCAAGGTCCTCACCTTTCTGGTCGTGGACCTTTCATCAGTCTACAATGCGATACTCAAACATCTCTGCTTGGCCACCTTTTGTGCAGTAACTTCTATCCTGCACCTAAAAATAAAATTTTTGACTCCATTTGGCATCGGAGAGGTTCTCGGAGATCAATCCAATGGATAGACGTGCTATTTATCTCATACCACGCAGACGCCCCTTCCACAACCCATGGAAGATCTTGACCTGAGGGACAAGGCCACGTTGTAGCAAGCATAGCCCAGGGAACCAACTGTTCGAGTCCTACTAGATCGGAGAAATATGTCCAGATCGGAAGCTCATTACCAGAAACTGTCCGAGACCAATTGACCAGCTTCCTGTGGGAGAACTGAGACGTCTTTGCCTGGTTTCCAGGCGATATGCCAGGAATTTTCGCTGAAACCATGGTCCACAAGTTGGGTATAGATCCTCGTCATAAGCTCATCAAGCAGAAGCGTAGGAACGACTCCCCAGAAAAGTTGATGGCCATATGCGAAGAGGTGAAGAAGCTCCTAGATGCTCAATTCATCCGGGAGGTACAGTACTCGGATTGGCTGGCCAATGTGGTCATGGTAGAAAAGAATAATGGGAAGTGGAAGATGTGTGTGGACTTCACGGACCTCAATGAAGCATGCCCCAAGGACAACTTCTCTCTCCCCAGAATTGATTAGTTTGTAGGCTAAACATCCAACCACAAACTCCTAAACTTTATGGACGCGTACTCAAATTACAACCAGATAAAGATGAGTCTCGAAGATGAGGAACACACGTCGTTCATGATGGATCAAGGGGCATACTGTTACAAAGTAATACCCTTCGATTTCTAGAATGTGGGCGCGACTTACCAGTTACTCGTGAACAAAATATTCAAGGGCTAGATAGGCAGGAATATGAAGGTCTACGTAGTTGATATGCTTGTCAAAAGCAAAATAGTCGGTCACCACGTTTGGGACCGAACCAAGACCTTAAATGTGCTCAGAACCCACCGGATGAAGCTCAACCCAAGCAAGTGTATATTTGGGGTGGCGTCGGGGAAGTTCCTGGGCTATATCGTGTCACATTGGGGGATTGAGGCTAACCCGAAAGAGATCAATGCCATTCTCGACATGCGATCTTCCCAGACAATAAAGGAAGTCTAGAAGCTCATTGGACAGGTAGTGGCCCTTTCCCGCTTCTTAGCCAAATTGGCCGAGAAGCACTTGCCATTCTTCAAAGCCCTAAGAGGAACGAAAACCCATGACTTTCAGTGGAATAACGACTGCGATGAGGCGTTTTGAGGTCTAAAAACTACCTGTCGAGCCCACCTCTTTTAGCTTCTCCCCAACCAGGCGAGGAACTGTACCTATACCTCGCAGTGTCCGACATGGCCTTGAACTCGGTATTGGTACGGCAGCATCATGATAGACAGCAACCCGTCTACTATGTAAGCAAGACCCTGGAGGACGCAGAAACCAGGTACCCACACACGGAGAAGATTGTCCTGGCGCTGACATATTCTGCGCGGAAGCTTAGACCATATTTTCAGGTGTATAAAATGGTGGTCCTAACTGACCAGCCGCTGAGGGCCATCTTGTAGAAACCCGAGGTATCCGGACCATTGGTCAAGTGTGCCATTGAGTTGGGTGAATTTGATATCGAATTTTGCCCGAGGCCATCCTTGAAAGGTCAGACCCTCGCGGATTTCGTTGGGGAGATGACGACGCCAGCCCTTGGCGACTTAAACTAGCCCGGCGCGAGTGAATTGAACGAAGCAACAACGTGAACACTACACGTGGACGGCTCCTCAATAAAGGATGATTGTGGAGCTGGCGTTGTGCTACGAACACCCGAGGGGTTGGAGATAAAATATTCAATGACCTTGGGGTTTCTAGCTACAAATAACGCCGTGGAATACGAAACCTTACTGGCACGGCTCCGATTAGCCAAGGAATGCTCAACCAAAAGCCTAATCGTCCACAGCGACCCCGAGGGAACCCACGAGAGAAATGCCCTTCAACCTGTGCTATGGGGTAGAAGCAGTCATTCAAGTAGACGTTGGCCTTCTAAGTCTCCGGGTAGAATGCTTCAGTCCGAGCCATAACGGCCAAAGGCTTCGGAAAAACCTTGACATGCTCGAGGAAGTCCGAGACCAAGCAAGGCTAAGGATAGCGACATACCAGTAACAAGTTGCCCACTATTACAATAAGAAGGTGAAGGTAAGGCAGTTCAAGATAAGGAACTTGGTGCTAAGGAGCATAGAGGCCACGGGCAAAAATACCAATCGAAATATACTCTCCCCAAATTGAAAAAGGGTCATTCATGGTCTCTGCTATGTCAGTCCTGGTCTCTGCTATCCTTTGACACAGGACCTCTAAGTTGTGCACCCAAGAAGGTAGACTGGTCCCCTGAACATAGAACGCCACACACCTCAAGAAGTATTATCAATGAACGTATAGATGATCAGGTAAGGCAAAATGCATCATTTGATATGCTCAGAACACGTTTCGTTAACCTAAATTGCTTGTCTTTTATTCCTTGTCTTCCATATCATCAAATGTTACATGCCATCCCATTAACTCACCAGACCTAGGCTGCCTCTAAATCAAGTGAAAGTAACCCTCTCACTTATACTAAAAATTCAGCTATGATCGAGCGGCCTGAGAGGTCAACTAAAATTCGGATGTGTCCGAACGGCCCAAAAGGTCGAATTAAAACTTGGTTGAAGTGCCAAGCAACCCTAGAGGTTGAACTTAAAACTTATGGGGCATAAGACAGCAAGCATGCAGCGATCCTAGGGGTAGCATCTTCAATCTAAGACGGTCAAGAGGTTTAAAAGTAAGGTCTAGCTAAAAACTCGGTTGTGAACAAGCAGCCCAAGAGGTCGTATTAAAAACTCGACTGTAACCAAGCTGCCCAAGAGGTCAGATTAAAACTTGACCACGGAGCCAAGCAACCTCAGGGGTTGAGCCCAAAACCTAGAGGGTATGAGACAGAAGGCGTACGGCAATCCTGAAGATAACATCTTCAGCCTAAGATGGCTTAAAAGTTCGAAAGTTAAGACTACGTCCCCTTAAAAGGGGCATGTCATGAGGGGACTGAACACCCCAACGACCCAAGGAAGACGAAGCAAGCACTGGCACTTAAAGAATGAGAATTTTATTCACCCAACGGTATATGTACAAAAATGTGCCTAAAAAAAGAGAAGAAAAAAGGAGGTGGTGTTTTGCAAGGCACAGTCAGCCCTCAAAGGACCCTCGCTGGGGAGAAGTGCTCGGTCATTGTAACCCACCAGTACTAGCCAGCTCCGCTTGCTCCAAGGACCCCGAACGCTCAGGGGTCTGGGAGCAGCTCAACAATCTATGCGCGGAAGGGCTAGGAGGCCAACTCCGCTAGGAGATGCCATATAAGTCTTCCACACAGGTTGCACTGGCATTCCGATGATCAAAAATGGCTGTGAGGAACCGCGGGCTTAACAACCTCATCACTCTGTGGCACAGACTGATGCCACCACAGTACTTGCCCTCCAAAGTTGGAGCAATATTGGCAGCCCACACCGATGTCCTCAACACCTCTTCCATCTGGAGGTTTCTGTCCCGTTGCAGCTGATACTGGGATTGCTGGAGCTTCAATGCATTCTCAAGAGACGTGATCTTCCCCTTTACTTCAGCAAGTTCGGCCTCCAAGCATTCTTTGACCCCAACAAAGGCCCTGTAAGCCTCCAACTCCGCATAAGTATGGGCGACCTCACTAGCAATCACTCCAAGGCCACCAACTATGTCCTGATGCTGTAAAGGAGGAACAAGTCAAGTAAGAGCAGATAGAAGGAGACAAAGTCAAAGGGGATAAGCGAGTACCTTGGTCACGATGAAACTTTTTGAAGCACCCTCTCCTCCGGGGACTTCAGGCTCCTCAGTCCCCTTGACCGCAGCATCCCGTGCCATAGGTATGTCAGCCCTGTCCTCGAGCGCAACAACAGCGTGCAAGGGTGGGGGCTCAGCATGCTCCTCGACCTTAGCCTAGGCCACGACTAGACACGGAGTCCCAGGGGCTCCCTTAACTGCAGGCTCTTCAGAGGCTGTGAACGGAATTATGCTCGGGGTGTAAATTGGATTGCAAGGCATGGGGGCTCAGTAGACCTGTCAGCAACCGGCTCTATACCACGACTCTCCTCAGACCCAGCAACCCCAGGAGCGGGACTCACCGTCACCATCACCATCATCGTCGCTTCCTCAGCTTGGGTCGTGTAAGTCTCCCTCATGCGCATCCCTCGACAATGTCCTCAGATGGGTCATCAATCTAGTCTAAGACCTCCCCAGTGAACTCAGAGGGGACGTCAAGAAGTGGTTCACTAATGGGAGGTAGGGAGGCGGGGACATGCGCGGGCTGGCCGACAGGTTGAGAAGGCTGATCAGGGGACTCCTCAAAGGTCGAAGGGCTAGGACCTTCAGCCTCTTGGACTGGCTGGGCAACCAGCGTCTTCCGCCTCCTCACGAGAGGCGCGATCACAGCATTATCATCATCAGATGAAGAGGACTCAACAATGGCCATCGAACCCTTTGTGGTCTTTGTCCGGCGACTCTTCCCTGGCCGCTCAGATGGCCTCCCAATCCTCAAGGGTCCTTCCTCCTTCCTTTACGTCTTCTTCCTACCCACCATCATGACAGCAGTAGTAGGGGCCCCGGAACTCTCGCCGTGAGGCCCCCATCTGACCTTCTCTAAGTTCTCTGGGCACAGCCAAAAGTTCTACTTGTTTTCGTTAAAAGAGCCAAGATTGGCCCGCACCAGGTCCACCACCCCTGGGCAACCTCCCTCTCCCTCGTGGAAGGGTCAGCATCCATGTTGCCCAAAACATTGGAAAGGTCCCAAGCCTCCGAGACCCCCAAGAAGAAGAACTTGTTCTTCCACCTCTTGGTGGAGTCTGGATTTCCGCCACTCATAACAGCATACTTAGAACGCGGGGTGGCGATAATCCAGTCCAAGTTGTAGGTGAAGCAAAATATTACTTTCACCATTGAGGCCTCAAGAAGTCTATTGTGACAATGGGCAAAAATACAGAGCGAAACAAGGTACCTTATGGCGTTAGACTGTAGCCTAGTGAATGGCACCTTCAGCGCCTTCATGAGAAGGTAGAGTTCCGATGGGACAGGAAAGCAAAGCCCACCCTTGAGGTGGACTTCATAGATAGTAATGAAGCTATCCGGAGGACTACAAGCCCTCTGATGGGGATCAGGGATCACCATGGCCATCGAGTCAGGTATCCTATACTTGGAGCGAAGGGCCTCAAGCCTACCCAAGGAGAAGATGGAAGCAATATTGTTAACACCGGGCGCCATTGAAACTCCAGGACAAGCGCAGAAGAAACGAGAGAAGAAGGGTTTGAAAGAAGAACCACCAAAGGCTCTAAGAGAAGTCCCGTAGGTTGTGTAAAGAAAAATGAAAATGAGGGTAGGTCATAATATTTGAAATTGGCAGAAAGGCAAAAGGCGCGCCCTATCATTATCCTGGCCACATGGCGATCCCCCATATGCCATCAGAGATAGTGATCCTTGGCTTCCAAAGGCGACGTCAATCAAATCAACGTGCATTTAATGCACCTTGATGACCCAAAAATGGCGAAGCCGACCGGCGTCTCAGACGTACCCTCACAGAAGCTCTCGAACGTACCCTCGCAAAAGTTCTCGAACGTACCCTCGTAGAAGCTCTCTGACGTACCCTCACAGAAGCTCTCAAACGTACCCTCACAGAAGTTTTCGGGCATACCCTCACCGAAGCTCTCGAATGTACCCTCACAGAAGTTCTCGGACGTACCCTCGCAAAAGCTCACGGACGTACCCTCGTAGAACTTCTCGAGCCTACCCTCACAGAAGCTCTCGAACGTACCCTCATAGAAGTTCTTGGGCATACCCTCACAGAAGCTCTTGGACATACTCTCGTAGAAGCTCTCGGACGTACCCTCGCAGAAGCTCTTGGACGTACTCTCACCGAAAACTCTAAGGATTCCTCACAAAGTACACGACAGTACCCCAAGCCACAGATTTTCTCGGATATTTTGGCCAAAGGGCAGACCCCAGCACGTCCTTGAGCCATCCATCTAACATGCTCCGAGCTAGTGCCGGTGGGCGTAAAAAAAGAGGGGGGAAAGAAAAAAGAGAAAGAGAGAGGACAAGAGGGGGAAGGATTCATGCAACCAGTAAATAAGATAAAGGTAATGACTATTTTTTTTATTAATCAAATTTTCTTTACAAAGTACACGCCTCGTGGCAGTAAAGGTACAAGAAAGAGAAAAGGAATGCGACCCGAGGCTCAAACCCCAGGGCAACAGCGTAGGACTTAAAGGGGCATGGCAAGGGTGCTAGATCCACGTGAGATCACCACGGCTCCACTTGCAATACCCCAATGAGCCTAAAGGCTATTGGTGTTGGTCAGCCCTTGAAGCAGGACCAACACCCATGGCAAGAGCCCTGGCGGGGAAGTGGCGAACACGTGTTCCCCTAGCAGGAACTCCTTTCTTTGCCTTCCCCTCCAAATGGCAGGTGCAACATCCAAGTGAAGTGGAGGCCATGGGAAGAGTACCACTCCCGGGACAAAGTTTCCCATGGCGGCTCTCCCATGGTTCTCCACCACCTGGGAGATCACTAGAGCCTAGAGGGGGGCACACGACGACGGTAGAGTTGCCAAGCCACTCTCACTAGTGCAAGGAAATGCCCTCGACAGCGACATAAGGACAATCTTCATCAGAAGCTCCAAGTCTCTAGCTAGTCCACCCAACTCCCTTGCGGATACCCCTTGGAAGCGGAGCAAGCTAGGGCCCTCGCATTGTCCCTCCAAGATGAGCTTAGGGATGAACAACTCTAGTCAAGAAGCTCTCCTATTTATGGACAAGCTTGCACTCTACCCGCACTTAACTGAGCACGCTTCCCGGTGACCATAATTCGCGGAGGAGAAGGGCCCTCAAGGCACCTGGAAAGCCTACGCAATGATATGGAGAAGGCGCAACACCCAAAAGTAGACAAAACACAGCGCATCTCGAGAGAGGTAACACAGTGATGAGCTAGACCCAGAGTACACATGCCAGGCCTCGACTGCCAGTCGGCCCAGGCATGGGGAATTAGTAATGGGTATTGATACTCAAGGCCCAAATGACGAAACCCATCTCACAGCGGTCGAACCCTAACACCAAAGAGGTTCAGCAGGCCTAGAAGGCCTAAGAGACCTAGGCGTTGGGCTGGCCCAAACGACATAATGGTCTTCGAGACCACTCGGGCCCATGAACTAGAGGAAGGCTGCGGGCGTCACTCAGCTTGCAGAAATGACACGCCGTAAGATGTGGTGGCTAAAACCCATCAAACTGTCAGAGTAATGATGACCCTGCAGCGCACTCTAGATGGGACACCACAGGAAATCATCCAGCACGCAAGCTACGCACCTGGCACAGACAACTGGATTGGGGGCATTGGCGGCCGACTTCTTGCACACGCCAGCCCATGTGGACAACCCCCAACAGACATTTCCAAACGCTGTAAATACATTAACTATGCACTTAGCCATGAAAGTTTGAATTTTCTCCTAATTCCAGTATTCATTGTGCTCCGACTACCATAGAAGGGGAAGAAAAAAGACACCTTGAGCATATTTTGTAACCTACTTGTAATCCCGAATGGTATAGTGAAGCTCATTATCGGACTAAGGTCCCGTGGTTTTTCCTTCCCATTTTACAAGGAGGTTTCCACATAAAAATCCTAGTGTGTCATCCTTTTCCACTCCTCTCCTGCTTCCCGGACCACATACTAAGTCATAAAAGATAACCAGATCTCTTGTGTATTGCACGGATCCCGTCCGAGTGTATCCAAAAGTTTCGAACGCTCATTCGGATCCTTACTCGTGCGCGGCCGAGATCTACGGATGCAACAATAAGAAAAATCAAAATA
>JAODPA010049106.1:0-11637 GCA_025585075.1 Nepenthes mirabilis | reverse complement strand
TAATTTTAATTATTCAGTATTTATCAGATTGTTATTATTAAAAGGGATTGAATCAACATGTTTTATAGAGGGCTCAAACCCATATTAGACATGCACATACATACATACACACATATATACATATAAATATAAGTATAAGATATCACATAATATGTGGATACTTAGAATCCTTTAGATGTTAATTTTGCAGGCATGTATTTCTACAAGTTGTTTGGACATAAAACACCATACACTATCTACTCCATCGTTGGTTTATTACTACTATCCAACAATTGACCAACTGTAGTTTGTCTTCTTTCCAGGTAAAGGATTTTCGTGGATAAAGAAATTGGCTTGAACACTCGTGGAAATCCTTTGCACGTCGCTCGATCGTCCAAGGGAAAATATTTTTGTGTTTGGCGAGGTGAAGTAGAAAGACTATATATAGATTACAACTATTTAACATCATAGATATTTATTAATTTGTTAAAATAATGAAATTGATGGGTATATCATAATATGGGCTGGCCCACGGTTAAAGAAGGCTCAAAGGGCCTGCTGGACGGTCGACTCAAATAACGGCCCAACAGGAGGCGAATGCCCAAATTTTGAAAGGCCCAAGACGGTCAACGCGAGCGTTGACCGTCAAGACACTAGCAGACAGCCAACTCGTATACAGACGGTCAACTCAAGCGTTGACCGGATGTACTGTAGTAGCAGACCCAAAAAGGCATTAAACCTACCACGGCCCAAGCCCAAATTGGCAGGCGGACTCATGCGCGAAAAGCAACGATCCTTTCATAATCACCTGCTTTCCTAAAAACTGATCTTTTCCAAAAGGCGGCAATGAAGTCAGCGCCACCATTGGAGTCAAAACGGTCACAAAGAGTTGAGACAATTTGAATATCCGTTACACTGTTCAGTAGAAAAATAATCTATCAAATCATGTCTGTCAAGCCCATCAACTCTGAGAAGGCCGCCATTGCCAGTCCAGAAAGAATACGCCACCTTGCCCAGAGAAGGTAGCTCTCCTGCTGTCCATAAAAGCTTGAGGTCTTCGTTCTGGAAGGGATACTTGCACAAGCATACTCATACGCATTCTCAGATACATGCTCATGAACGAACATGCAAGCTTACACAGAAATAGAAGCCCTCTTACTCACTCTCTGACTTGTCTTCTTCAGAATATCCAGAACAAGCTTCCTGAAAGACTTCCTACAATCTAACCCATAAACGCTTACAGAGCTTGAACAGTGACTCATCTTCTCTTTCTTTTTGCAAGCGTTCATCCTCCGATCCCACCAAAGGTCTCCAGATTCCACGAG
This sequence comes from Nepenthes mirabilis, assembly GCA_025585075.1. NCBI lineage: Eukaryota > Viridiplantae > Streptophyta > Magnoliopsida > Caryophyllales > Nepenthaceae > Nepenthes > Nepenthes mirabilis. Next base: position 10,333 of record JAODPA010049106.1, on the reverse strand, counting down.
ACCTATCCGGCTTTCTGAGAATCCTTCCCTAAAGCCACTACGCTTTCAGGACGCCGTTTCCACACGCTCTCTGTAAGTAGCAAGTGAGAACCCATATTCTCAATGAGCCAACACTCCCGACCATCCTACTCTCTTTCTCTCATTTACTTATCAGTTTACCTTCCTTATTTCGAAAGTCTTTTACTAATTTGAGTATCGGAGTATTTTCAGTGGGATAACCTCCCGTCGACACACTGACCTCTTGTTCACTTTAGTGGTGTGCAGGATTCAAACTCAGTAAACGGAGTAGGGTTGAGCTATCCAGACGAATCCGAATCTGTTCGAAATCGAATCTAGGTACGCATCATCGGCGTTGTCTGTGGGAAGCGCATACAAAAGCCAACCACAACTCTACACAACGCTCTCTTTTCACCACCCGATTCTTCTGCAATGGTGAACACGAGAGCCCAAGCTAGCGAGGCCGCTAAAGACGTCACTTCTCCCGACCAGGACCACACTGCTGGTACCATGGTCAACGGAGCAACAGGTAGAGTGCCAGCGCCCTACTTCCAGTAACTGATGGAGCAGATGCAGACGAACAATCGTCTACTCCAAATACTCTTCTCTCAATAAGTGCAGCGACAGCAGACAGCTTCGTCAGCAGCCGTCCCTGTGCCGGCCACCAAAAAGGGTGGCCAGAGGACAAAGAAATCGGCCAGAAGGCCCGAGAGACCCACAAATAATCCGATCCCAACCTCCTCGAGTGCTCCTGGCGAGAACAGGCTTGAAGAACGCTCTGAGAGCACAACTCCACGAGAAAGTCCGAAGAGAAGGAATTCTCGATACTCTTGGACAGAAGACGTGAATGCAGTCCACGAGCGAGCCTCCAGGACTGCCAGGTCCGTTGGAGACAGTAGCCAGCCGGCTACTAGACCCTTAAGGGATAAAACGGAGTTGAGGGCGTACCTCAACTCTAAGGGATCTGCCAATGCCGCTTGCGCGGATCCGCGAGTGGATAAAATTTAAAATCGCGCGTTCCAGGACGAGGAGTGCGCTAATGACCTGGATAGATCTCCTTTCACAGCGGAGATCCTGAACCGTCCGCTGCCTACCAAGTTAAAAATGCCTTCCCTTGACTATACGATAGAAGCAGTGATCCGATTGACCACCTAGATCACTTCCGCACTCATCTGAGTCTACAAGGATTGGAAGACTTAACGATGTGTCGCTATTTTTCGCTCACACTGAAGGGGAATGCCCACATTTGGTTCCATTACCTCCCTTCAGGCACCATCAGTAGCTTCCGCGAGCTTACGGATATCTTTCAGGCTCAGTACGCCTCAAGCCGATGGGAAGAGAAGGAACCGTGGCACCTCTCCCATATCAAGCAAAAGTCGGAAGAGAACCCACGGTGATTCCTGGACCGCTTTGTGGCAGAGGTCAAACGGATTTCCTGAATCACGGAGGAGATGAAACTGGACAGTTTTATCTCTGCGCTGACCTACGGGGACTTCTTCAAGCACCTGGCCCACAAGAATTCCCAAACCTTCCGGGAAGCAGATTCCATTACCTAGGCCTACGCTGTAGTAGGGGAGGCCAATGAGGCGAAACGCCCAGAGCGAGCAGATCAGCCTCGATCATTCCCTGGAGATGGAAAAAGAAAGTATAGCGGCAGTGATCACTCCCGTCGGAAGCAGCACAGGACCGAGCCACCGAAACGGAGAGAGTACGGGCCCACCAACTTTATGCAGAAATGTCCTTATGCAAATCGGCGGAGAAAAGTTTCTGAAGTGGCCAAAATCACTAAAAAAGGACTCTGGAAATTAGTCAAAGTACTGCGACTTCCACCGCTCCGCTGGGCATTCTACTGAGGACTGCAAGACGCTGCAGAGGGAGATCGAGGAGCTGATCCATAGAGGCCACCTCACTAAATTCATCAGGGGCCCTGAGTATAGCTCTGGAGTTGCTGGTGGAGAAGGGTAGGAGCAGTCTTCTCCCCGAAACCGGGTGGTAGCAGGGGCGGTTAATATGATCACAATCCGACTTGCTAAGAACCCGGCCAATAACGAGGAGCAGCAGGCTTGGAGGAAGAAGCAACGCACTGCGGATAACACCATTAGCTTCAATGATAATGATTTAACTCATGTAATATCCCCCCATGCTGACCCCCTCGTTGTATCCGTGCTCGTTTCGAATGGTAGTGTTGACTACCAGTTGAAGCGAGTGTTCATCGATAATGAAAGTTTAAAGGATTTGCTTTACTTGGATGCGTTCTTCAAACTATACTTAAAAAAGAACCAACTAAAACCTGTCGAAGGCCCATTGTATGGCCTTGACAACGAGTCAGTGCCTGTTCAAGAGACCATCCAATTGGAGGTCACATTGGGTACGTATCCGAAAAAAATAAGCCGAACATTCACCTTCCTGGTGGTCGACCTACCCTTGGTGTATAACGTAATACTGGGCAAACCTTACTTGACAGCGTTCGGGGCGGTCACCTCAATTCCGCACATCAAGATGAAGTTTTCGATGCCTTACGGTGGGGGAGAGGCGTTAGGTGACTAGGTTACTAGACGAACCTGCTTCATGTCTTAGGTCGCCCCTGGCGGCAGCACTAGAACAGTTGAAAAACTCGACCATCGAGATGAGACAACCCTTCAACAAGCGTAGTCCGATAAAGCCACGGATCTAGTCCAATTGGATTCAAAGTAGCTGAAAAAGTGTATACAGATCGGTGGCTCACTCACCGGAACACTGCACGATGAGTTGATTGCGCTCTTACGACGGAACGCTGACATCTTCGGATGGACTTCAGCAGACATGCCTGGGATCCGGCGGAGGTGATGGTCCACAAGTTGGGACTTGATCCTAATCGGAAGATCGTCATGCAAAAGCGGAGAAACCGCTCCGTAGAAAAGCTGACCGCCATCTGAGAGGAGGTGAAGAAGTTGCTGGACGCAGGTTTCATTAGAGAAGTCCACTATTCGGACTGACTCTTTAATGTCGTCCTGGTAAAGAAAAGCAACGAAAAATGACGGATGTGCGTCGGTTTTACCGACGTTAATAAAAGCTGCCCAAAGGACAGCTTTCCTTTACCCAGGATCAACCTGCTGATTGACTCGACGGCAAGACACGAGCTGCTAAGTTTCATGGATGCCTATTCGGGTTACAACCAGATCCGAATGAGTCCGAAGGATGAGGAGCACACCTCGTTCATGACTGATCAGGGCACCTACCGCTACAAAGTGATGCCCTTTGGACTAAAAAACGTTGGAGCGACCTATCAATGACTGGTCAACAAGATGTTCGAAGATTAGTCGCAACATGGAGGTTTACGTCAACGACATGCTCATCAAGAGTAAGGTCACCGGCGACCACATCCGCGACCTGGTAGAGTCGTTTGAGGTGCTCTGTAAGCATCACATGAAGCTGAACTCGGCTTAGTGTGTCTTCGGAGTAGCCTATGGTAAATTCTATGGTTTCATCGTCTCCCAACGGGGGATTGAGGAAAACCTAGAGAAGATCAATGCTCTCGCAGACATGGCTCCACCATGATGTGTAAAAGACATCCAGCGATTGATTGGACGGCTGGCAGCACTGTCCCGCTTCTTGGTAAAGTCTGGCGACAAGTATCAGCCCTTTTTCAAGGCCCTCAGAGGAAAAAATCCAACGTGTTTCAATGGACGGCAGACTGCCAGACATCTTTCAATGAACTGAAGCGGTATCTGGCCAGCCTGCCGTTGCTAGTGTCACCCAAGGAGAAGGAAGAGCTGTACCTTTACCTAGCAGTGTCGGAGGCATCCCTCAGTTCTGTCCTCGTGCGCTAGGACTCCGACAATCAACGACCGGTCTACTACGTAAGTAAAATATTGACCGGCCCAAAGACCCGCTACCCATGGGAAGAAAAATTGGCCTTGGCGCTTATATTCTCCGCGCAGAAGTTAAGGCCTTACTTTCAGATGCACCGTGTAGTGGTCCTTACGGACCAGCCTCTGAAAAGTATACTCCAGAAACTCGACGTTTTTGGACGGTTGGTAAAATCGGCTATCGAGTTGGGCGAGTTTAACATCGAATTTTCGCCCAGACCTGCTGTAAAGGCGCAGGCTCTGGCTGACTTCATCGTTGAAATTGCAACCCCAGTTCTCGACGAGCAGCCCGCAGAAAGTATGAAACTACTTGACGGAGTTCCGAAATAGATACTCCACATAGACGGATCGTCTACGGACACTGGCAGTGGCGCTGGAGTGGTCCTTACGACCCCCGATGGGTTTTAGGCAAAATACTCCCTCAGGCTCAATTTTTTGGCAACCAACAACGTTGCCCAATATGAGGCCCTGTTAGCCGGATTACGATTAGCCAAGGAATGCTTCGCCAAGAGATTTGCAGTCTGTAGCGGCTCTGAACTAATCGTTAACTAGGTTAACGGAGACTTTGAGGTAAACAACTCTCACCTAGCCAAGTACTTGGCAAAAGCAAGGGAGGCCGTCCAGGGTTTTGACAAACTAACCATGGTTCATGTTCCCAGAACTGAAAACGGGAAGGCGGACTAGTTGGCTAGAGCCGCTGCAGCCAAAAATTCGAAACAGTACTCGAGGGACATGAAAGAGATCCTGAACGCTCCCAGCATGGAGAAATAAGAGGCAATACAGATTTTCGTAGCGAAAAACCGGATGACACCTTACCTTAATTATTTGGCTGACGGATCATTGGCAGAGGACGCGGAGAAGGATAAGCGAATCAGGAAGACGTCCGGTTGGTACGCTGTGGTTGACGGACGGCAATATTGCTGTGGCTACTTGACCCCATACCTTCGGTGCCTAACTCCTGAAGAGGCTGACAATGCTTTAGGCGAAGTCCACCTCCGGATCTGTGGATCGCACATTGGCGGAAAAAACTTAGCCTTCATGATCATGTGCCAGGGTTATTACTGGCCCTCGATGAAAAAGGATGCGCTTGAGTTTATGAAGAAATGTTAAAGCTGCCAGCTTCATAGTAACCTAAAGACTCTTCAAGCCCCTTGGCCATTCGCGCAATGGGGGCTCGATATTCTCGGCCCATTTTTCATTGCCACGGGGTAAAGAAAGTTTGTCATCGTGGGTATCGACTATTTCACCAAGTGGGTTGAGGCTATCCCACTGGCAAAGATTACTGAGCACAATGCCTTAGAATTTCTTCGCCAGAACATCATTTGTAGATTTGGCGTCCCTGAGGTTGTTGTGACCGATAACGGGACCCAATTATCGGAAAAACGTTTCACCAAGTATTGCGCCAGCCTTAGCGTCAAGTTAGTCTAGTCTTCGGTAGCATATCCCCAAGCAAATGGACAGGTGGAGGTCACGAACCGAATGTTACTCTACGGGTTAAAGACTAAGTTGGAGGACACAGGGGGATCATGGGTAGACGAGCTCCCCTCTGTTCTCTGGTCTTACCGGATAACCCCAAAGGAACCAACGCGCGAGATGCCCTTCAGCCTCTGTTACGGGACTAAAGAGGCGATCCCTGTCGAAATCGAGCTCCTAAATCTTAGGGTGGAATCCTTCGACTCGCAGGCTAACTTTCAGAAAATTAAGGAGCACCTAGACTTGTTAGAGGAAACCCACGACGCCGTAAGAGTGCGGGCAGCGGCCTACCAATATTGGATTGCCCGATACTACAACAAAAAGGTCAAAGCGCGACGATTCGATGTTGGAGACCTGGTCTTACGAGGTGTCGAGGCCACAGGCAAGTTGGCCGGTCGCAATAAGCTCGCCCATAATTGGGAAGGGCCTTTTCTCGTCTCCGCCGTCCTACGAAACGAAGCCTACAAACTTCGAAGTCAGGATAGGAAGCTGGTTCCACGAACGTGGAATGAAATCCATCTCAAACGCTACTTCTAGTGAAAGGCACAGGTGCGTATTTGCATTATTGTGTATGTGCGCATTCGCTTGCTTGTTTTAATTTGCCAAAATAAGTGTTTACTTAGCATACTGCCTTTCCTTTCTGTGAGCACGCATATATATATGTTTACCTTACAGGTTACCCGACCGAGACTGCGCCTAAGTTAGGAGTCTTCACCGTCTCATTAATAAACCCTGGTCATCCAGGCGGCTCGTAAGTGATCGAACTGGAACCTCGGTCATCCGAGCGGCCCATTAGCGGTCATATTTAAACCTTGGTCTTCCAGGTGGCTCGTGAGCAGTCTAGTGTAAACCTCGGTCATCCGAGCAGCCCATTGAAGGTCGTATTAAACCCTGGTTATCTAGGCAGCCTGTATGCGGTTGAATCTAAACCTTGGTCATCCAAGTGGCCCAATAGCGGTCAAAATCTTAGGGGGCTTATGCAGCACACACGACGACCTCCTCTACGATGAGATAGCGTGATTAGTCAACGATAGTCGAAGGGAAAAGAATGCTTCTCCAATGCTGGCCGGCCAAATCAGTGCTTGGGCAGCGCCACCAGGCTTCACTCATGAGCCGCCACTATTCGGCTGGTTAACACAACCGCCTACAAAGTGCCTAAGGACCTCACTCCTTTGGCAACACTACCATGGCCGCCAACCGAGTTGGCCGTCCGATGCAACAGATATACAAACACAAAAGCAGTAAAGACAAATGGACACAAAGTCGAAAAGTTTCCATTTTATTATTTTCAAATGTGTTACAAAATACATCAATTGTACATAAATACAAGGGAGGTCCCAAAAAATATACAACATAAGTGCTACGGGGGCGGCGGAGGCCTCTGATTGTCATGAGGCTCTCCTACGAGGTTGTTTCTACATTGCGCCGCTCTATTGGATAGATTGATGAGGTTAACAGGGAAGTCGGGATCGACCAACCACACAATGCGTCGACTGACGTTGACCCCTTCCAATAGCCATGCGAACATCATACTCTCGACCTCGTGGGGGCGGATGCGGAGACTTAAGTCGTTCTCCAAGGTTGCCACTCGTCCAGCAAGTTGATTAACGTGCGCTTTGGCTCGATCGCTCTCTTCATTCAAACGGGCAGCCTCAGCCTTTAAGTCCGTAACTTCAGCCTTTAAGTCCGCATTCTCCGCTTCAACACCCGCCAGAACAGTCTCGATGGTAGCAGTTTCCTCGCGGTGCTCCCCCCGGAAGCAGCCAACCTAGCATCCAACCAGGCTATTTTTGCCTCCCTGTCAGAAATCATCCGGTCTAGCTTGTCCATCACCTTAATGATGGCAGCAACCATCTTCGACTTCTGCACAAAAGACAAGTGAAGAACAAGTTAGAAATTCAGGAAAGGAGAAAGTATGCAGAAGCCATCGCAAAGAATTATACCTCCCAAACTCTCCTCAAGGGCCTCCCAGGCCTAGCCTCCAGACCTGGCCCAGGCGGCGGTGGGCCAGGAGCGACGTCCTCTCGAGCTGAGCTGGCAATAGCCTTCTCTAGAATCTCATCCAGAAGCCCATCATTAGCATCATCCGTATCAACCGCAGGCTCCCCGATTACAGCCTCCGTAGCAGCTACCGAAGGATCAAGATCCACTATTGGCTCCACAGTAGGCGCCTGCGTGACTGGAGAGCAAACAGATGGCTCCTGCGCTTCCACCACTAGCTCACAGGCAGGCTCTATAAAGGACTCCGTTTGCACCACTTGAGGAATCGCCTGCGGCTCGTGCTGCGCCAAGATAATACTCTCTCCCCTGGCCCCCGGCAAGTCTTCGAAGGTTTTTTTCATTCCCGTGGTACCGCCGGAGCCGCTGCAGATCCCGGCGGGGAAGTAATTGGGGCCCAATGACGACGAGAAAGGAGCCTCCAACACCATCCTCTTAGGCCGTGGACCGATAAAGTCTTCATCTGTGGGGCGGGGACGGATAAGCAGGCCCTTGGAGTCCTTTGGCTGCACGATCATCGCCTGCGGCCTGAGCTTTTGAACCGGAAAAGGCGGTCTCCAGTTCACATTCTTGATCTCTACCCTAAAGACCAAGAGGTCCCATTTGAAGTCTACAATGTGGTCTTTGACCAATTTGGTCAACTACTCTAAGGACGCTGTCTCAACCACAGACGGTGTCCCAGTATACATATCCGACACCTGGCCCCAGTCCTTCGCAAGGGGCCAAGTCGCCGCCGCGCTCACAATAAAGAACCGGTTTTTCTAGTTCTTAAGCGAATTGTAAATGACCGTATTTTTTTTTAGGCTAGGATGGGGGACAAGGGAAATTCATTCGCCTCCCTGATTTATTTTAAAGAGCCCTTTCACCATCGACATTGTCAACCTCTTATAGTGCCTGCGAAGAAAAATACGGAGGGTGCAGATGTATCGTACGACGTTGGCATGAAGCTGGGCAACTGGGACTCGTAGGGCTTGCAAGATCGACGGCAAGTTGTCCAGTAGAGGAAGACGAAGACCGCTTCTCAGGTAGACCTCGTATATCGTTACGTGCCCTGCTGGTGGAGAGAAGGCCCCATCGTCCGTACCCGGGACCTTCCACGCAATATCCTTAGGGATATTGAACTCAACGCACAATGCTTTCATGACACCCTCTCGAAGAACAGAGAGATGTCGACGACGGAGGCCATGGCTGACAGAAAGGCTAGGGTTTCTTTGAGAAACGAAGGAAAGTTGAAAACGAAGAAGACGAAAAAGACGAAGTAAGGAGGCGTGAGAGAATATTTAAAACGAGGAGCAAAACTTAAATGGCGAAGTATGAAAAGCCCTAAAACCGCCTCAAAAAGGACACGATCATTCCCTGCCACATGTCGCCTCCCCAGTTGGCTCTTCAAAAGGCAAATCTCTGATGCATTAATGGCTTGGATATCCGCCCAACCAAAAGAAGATGCGTGTCTACTTTTGGCTTGACAAGCCGGTAATGGCCACGCGTCAATCAGGGCTCGCAGAAGGTCTTCTGGATTCTAGCCAAAGACGATCAACAGATCCGGTCAACTTTTTCCTCCTGAACTGACTAAAGACGGTCAACAGATCCGGTCAACTTTTTACTCCGAAACTGGTTAAAGACGGTCAACAGTTTCGGTCAACTTTCTCTTTCAGAACTGACCAAAGGCAGTCAACAGCTCCGATTAAGTTTTTTCTCCGGAACTGACCAAATACGGTCAACAGCTCCAGTCAACCTTCATCTCCGCCTTTCATAGAGTCCTCCGGGATCCTCAAACAACGTAGGACAGTGAGAGACATCCAATCATAAACATGCCGGAGGCCAGAATTCTGGCCACCGGCATGGGAGGCTAATGATGGATATATCATAATATGGGCTGGCCCATGCTCAAAGAAGGCCCAAAGGGCCTGCTGGACGGTTGACTCAAATAATGGCCCAACAGGAGGCGGAGGCTCAAATCCTTAAAGGCTCAAGACGGTTAACGCCAGCGTTGATCGTTGAGACACCAGCAGGCGGCCAACTCGCATACAGACGGTCAACTCGAGCATTGACCGGATGTACTGTAGCAGCAGTCCCAAAAAGGCATTAAACCTGCCATGACTCAAGCCCTAATTGACAGGTGGACTCGTGCACGAAAAGCAACGATCCTTTCATGATCGCCTGTTTTTCTAAAAGCTGATCTTCTCCAAAAAGGCGGCAATGAAATCAGCGCCACTATTGGAGTCAAAACGGTTACAAAGAGTTGAGACAATTTAAATATCCGTTACACTGTTCAGTAGGAAAATGATCCATCAAATTACGCCTGTCAAGCTCACAAACTCTGAGAAGGCCGTCATTGCTAGCCTGGGAAGAACACGCCACCTTGCCTAGAGAAGGTGGTTCTCCTGCTGTCCATAAAAGCTTGAGGTCTTCATTCTGAAAGGGATACCTGCGCAAGCATACACAGACGCATTCTCAGATACATGCTCACGAACGAACACACAAGCTTACACAGAAACAGACACTCTTTTACTCACTCTCTGACTTGTTTTCTTGAGAACATCCAAAACAAGCTTCCTGAAAGATTTCCCACAGTTTAACCCACAAACGCTTATAGAGCTTGAACAGAGACTCATTTTCTCTTTCTCTCTACTAGCGTTCATCCTCCGATCCCACCAAAGGTCTTTAGATTCCAGGAGACCTATCCAACTTTTTGAGAATCGTTCCCTAAAACCTCCATACTTTCAGCACGCCGCCTCCACACGCTCTCTGTAAACAGGAAGCGAGAACCCATGTTCTCAACAAGTCAACACTCCCGACCATCCTACTCTCTCTCTCTCATTTACTTATCAGTTTACCTTCCTTACTTCGAAGGCCTTTTACTGACTTGAGCGTCGAAATATTTTCGATAGGACAACCTCCCGTCGACACACTGACCTTTTGTTCACTTTAGTAGTGTGTAGAATTCAGATTTAGTGAACGGAGTCGGGTCGAGCTATCCAAAGGAATCCGAATCTATTCGAAGTCGGATCTAGGTA
>JAODPA010049095.1:0-11638 GCA_025585075.1 Nepenthes mirabilis | reverse complement strand
AAAATTAAATTAAAGCCCTAATTTGATTTTAAAAATTTTATAACCAAATGGGACATAGTTTTATCATTATGTGTCCCCGCAATGATTCTTTACCCAATTTTCTTCGATACGTTTTCAGTTTTACCACCCTTGATTATCTGGTTTCTTCACGCTGGACTTTCTTTCCCCCAAAAAATCTCCCCCCTTCCCAGAACCCAAAATCCGTCCAACTCGACATGGCTTGGCATTTCGATCTTCGAAATCTCAATTTGTCAATGGCGGGACTCAATTAGAGGTAACATTTCATCTCCGATTCTGTTCTTTTTTTGTTCTACATTTTCCGATGGAAATTGACAACATCTGAATGCAAAATGCTGAACATTTTGTCCAAATTAGCGTTCTACGAACGGGGATCTGATCAACTAGATTTATTTTTTTTGGGCGGGATATTCTAGGGTTAGGGTTCTTCTGGGAGATAGGGGGAAAGATGTTGAATAAGATTATCAAACGGGGACATCGTAAGAGTTTAAAAGCCGACGATTCTGCCTTCGGTTGCGCTCCGTCGGGCAACCGGAGTTCCGGAGTGGTCTCGACGTCCAATGTTGTGGTAAACCATGCCTCCCGGGTTGGCCCGTCCGGTTCTGGCGGTCCGAATGCTGCGCCGCTCAGTGGTGCTGGGGCGATCACTGTTGTGGCTGGCCCACTGCCAGCGACCATTGAAGCTCTTCCCATGTTTAGAGATGTCCCTGTTTCTGAGCGCCAAAATTTGTTCATCCGTAAGCTGCAAATCTGTTGCTACCAATTTGATTTCTCCGACACCCTGAAATCAGTGCGTGAGAAGGAAGTGAAGCGGCAAACATTGTCGGAACTTGTTGATTTTATCCAGTCGGGTTCAGGGAAAATCCATGAGAATGTTCAGGAAGAGATGATTAGGATGGTATCCATAAATATCTTCAGATGCCTGCCTCCATCATCTCATGAAAATACCGGAATGGAGGCCGCTGACCCAGAAGAGGAAGAGCCATATCTTGAGCCTGCTTGGCCTCATTTGCAAATCGTGTATGAGCTCTTGTTAAGGTATGTGGTTTCACAGGATACGGACACAAAAATTGCCAAACGTTACATTGATCACTCTTTTGTTTTAAAGCTGCTTGATTTGTTTGGTTCTGAGGATCCTCGGGAAAGAGAATATTTGAAAACCGTCCTCCATAGGATATATGGGAAGTTTATGGTGCACCGCCCATTTATTAGGAAAGCGATTAATAACATTTTCTTTAGGTTCATATATGAGACAGAGAGGCACTGTGGAATTGGTGAACTTTTGGAGATCCTGGGTAGTATAATTAATGGGTTTGCTCTGCCAATGAAGGAGGAGCATAAGTTGTTTCTTGTCAGGGCTTTGATCCCACTTCATAAGCCTAAGTCCATTGGAATGTATCATCAGCAGCTGTCATACTGCATTACCCAATTTGTTGAAAAAGATTACAAGTTGGCAGATACTGTGGTAAGAGGCTTGTTGAAATATTGGCCAGTTACTAACTGCCATAAAGAAGTTCTTTTTCTTGGGGAGTTAGAAGAGGTGCTAGAGGCAACACAGGCTGCGGAATTTCAGCGTTGCATGGTTCCCCTTTTCAGACAGATAGCACGCTGCCTCAACAGTCCTCATTTTCAGGTTTGAGCACTTTCTTGAACTTGACAGGTTCTTTCTTGTTTTATAAGTGCTTCGTTCCTTAGTTAGTTGATTAATTCTTTTCTGTTAGGGATCCAGCAACCGCATGATTAAGTAGAAACTATTGATAATCTTGGCCTGATTGTTCCAACTGCTGTTGATTGGTGAGTAATGAAAGAATTGTACTGACGTGTTCATTGATTAGGGGTTTTGTGATTGAGGTGACTTTTGATTCTGTTAATTACATCTTATATTGAATGAGTTGTACAATTGGGCTGGGTGGCTGATCCATGCAATTGTAAAGAATTACACTACTATAAGTGTAACTCTTTAGAGATAAAACAACTAAAGAAAATTAGAAGTGTGATCAGTTTTATTTGGCATCTGAAGATGATAAGTTATTGGTTATGAATACTTTTTTGGTGATGGGATTCTTAAGCTTCCCTGTATATCCTGGAACTGAATGGAACATTTTAGGAGCTTATTTCTTCTCTCCCTTAAATGCCTGTTCCCCAAGCTTTTGTTACTGTGACAATAGAAAAAACTTGGAGCTTCATTAGATGTTTTTTGCTGTTGCAAATAATGCTGCCTGAGCTTTAGTGCCTTTTATCTTTCTCTGTTATTATTTATGTGAATATAAATTGTTGTGAAACTTCATGTCTTGCTGCTGTCCTTGATTTTCTTGTGATTATGCTTCAGTTGCACATGGTCTTTTCCTTTTTTGAAAAATTTTATTCAACTGACATGTACTTCTTTGTTACTTCACTGAAAAATCTTATGTATGTTGCGAGGTAAGTATCAGACATTTGGTTTCAGGATCTTAATTATTGGGTATCATGGAACAAAATATAGGTTGATAGCGATATATTACTGTATTGACGATGCATATTATTTGATACGACCAATATTTTGTGTCCTACATTGCTTTTTATACAAAATTTTTTTGAACTATTCAATATAATTAAATAATACTGACTTTTAATGTGAAACTGAACTCACTTTAATGAGAAAATTTTTTTGAACTCACATTAATGGTCATAGAAATTTTTTTGCATCCGATACATCTAATGTACTTGATATGGTCGATACTCATACAACTTTGCGATATCCATGCCAATATTTGTGACCATATTGGATGCACATTAATGTGAAACTGAACTCAGCTGTCACTGAGCATATGAAGTGATTCTTAACGAGTTGAGCTAATAAAAAATATGCAGTCGAGAAAAAAGGGAACTGCTTTATTGTATTTCTTTCTTTAAAATAGTTCTAGATACATTTAGGTTTCTCTAGTGTGTTCTTTTTCTTTGTAGTGGAAAGTTTAGGTGAAGCTAGAAGTTTTTATTTGCTTAGTAGGAAGCTTTTATATATGGTAGATGATAGAAACAAAAGAAGGCGATAGTAAATGTATAGAGGTTATTAGATTTATGTAAGATGCTATATTGGCTCTTATGAGAAGTATGGGATAAACCAAGGATTTTCCAATTGTGAAAGGATTTCATCGATGGTGAGTTCTGAGTTGATACTGTTTTTTTCTTTGTTATGGTTGAACTTACCAGACATGCTGGATGAGGCTCCTTGTGTTTATTGTTTGCCGGTGATGATGTTCTTATAGATGAGACCAGAGGATGAGTAGAAAAAATGTACGTGGAAAATGGCTTGAAAATCTAAAGTACTCAATATAACAAGTAGAATGGGTAACATGTGATACAGTTTTAATAATTTAGACCGAATCATAAACAAATGAACATGTATTATTAAGAGATTCTTATAACTAATAGCTCCAGTTGTCTTCGTTCAATTATTCAAGAAATGAAGAGACTGAGGATGATGTGGCACATGGGGTAAAGGTGAGTAGCTAGAAAGGAGATATACATTGTGAGCTTTATACGATCATGAAATGTATCTAAATTAAAATGATAAATTTTATAAACTGCTATAAGAGCACTTTATTATATAGATTGAAATGTTTAGCAAACTCTCAATGATAGGAAATGAACATAGTAAATTAGAGTTGTATGCTGGATATTTAAGATTTTTCGGACACTTAGAGGCAAAAAGCTATGTGGGATGAAGAGATGATGAGTGAAAACTGTTTTGGTTTACATTAGAAGAAAAGGGTGAGGTGAGCCTAAAAAAACTTAGGTTGAATTGATGGGAAAGATTTAAATATCTTCTACTTTTAGAGGACATTGCAATAAAGAAAGCAAAATATTGAAAATGGATTTCACATTGCCAACTTTATTTGTGTGATTTAAGATATTTCAGGAGCTAAAAAGTAGTCAAGATGAAGTATCAGTGAGTATAGGGCCTTTAGTTGAGGTCAGATCCAAAAAGAAAGGGAAGATAGAATCATAGACTGAGATGACGAAATGGAAAGCTTATACTTTTGGGAACATTGCGATAATGAAGCGGAATGGTGGAAATTCATATATCTAACTCCTTATAGTGAGATCTAAGTCATGTATTTTGGGATCCTATTCCATTAGGCAATGATATTTTTATAGCAAGTTAGAGGTTACACATGTGATAGACAAAGTTGAAATTTAGGAAGGACATTTTATATGATTTCACGATGGAAAGGTAAGTTAAATACTTTAATAATGAGATTAAGAGATTTGGTTGACGTTAGGGGCAGTAAATAGGAGGATGTAGACGTAAAAAACATGGAGTAAGGTACTAAAGGAGGATTTAACTTATGACTATGCTTTATCTTTCATTTGATGCCCTCTTGAATAGACTGGAGTGGGGGAAAATACCCAGCTTTGGGACTTGGGATTTTTTATTGTTGTTAATAATTAAAAATGAACATGGCTTATGCTGCTCCTCTCTGGGTAGGATGCCACTTTTATGGCCATCATTTCTTAGGCCCCATGGTGTCTAAAAGTAATCTCATTAGGGGACTAGGACTCGTTGAGCTTTTTGTGGATCAATGGCATTACTCTTCTCAATATCATTTACTAAAATAGTGTTATCAATATTCAAACAAAACCACCCATTGGGGCTATCGTTAACCATTGGCTGTTATGGCATATTCTTGAAATACACATAACTACATCTTAGATAAGAGGGGCATGGTTTGGGAATAGGCCGATTTGATCACTATTAGTAGAGATAAAATTATTTCTTTTACTTCAAAATCCTAAAGAATTTGATTTGGAGTTGGTGTACAAATACTGAAGGTCATATCTTCAATTTGTTCTTAATTTATAAGTTTGTAGCTTTTGTGCTACCTTCGTTGATGTTGCCCACCAAATAAAAAGCTTGTTCAGGAAGATTGTATTATTCTCCGGAAAGTATCAATTGAAACGCTTCAATGTTTTAGCCTTTTGTGTTCTTGCTAAAGATAAAAGGTCTTTATTATTTCATCCAACCCAAGAATAGCTATAATGTCATAAAGTTTATGTAACATTATAATGTTTACTGTAACCCTTTGCGCAATTTAAAAATGTTCTTCACCTATGCTCCATGGTAGGAGAACAATTGATGTTGAATCTAAATGATTAATTGTTAGATATATATCTTTGGTAGTTAGTCCCTTTGATAGTATGGTAATTGTATTTAAATGTGCAAATGCTGTGGCTAGAGTGGGGTCGGTCAAATCATCTGTAGGTTCCATAAATTGCATGGAATCAAGTTAGGGACCCTTATCTGGTAGAAGTAATTCTTTCTCATAAAGAGTCCGTCTTGGTCCTAAGGATAGGTAGATAACCTATAGCGGAAGTCATTTTACTCAATAAGTCAGATGCTTCAAATCTTGCTCAAGTGAATTAGACGATATTGTCAATAAATAAGAGTATGTTTTGTTCACCCAAATATTCCACCATAGATGAGGCACTCAAACCAAATCTCATACATGCTCCCGATGATTTGTTCATTTGAGTGTAGATTGGAATATTTATGTCATGAAAACTGCAATATTTATTGATCAGATCATTTTCTTTCATTTCTGCGATATTTATTTCATGAATAATTGTGAAGGCTTTCATTTCCATGTAAAGATCATTTTCTTCACGAGTATACTTACCTATTCCACCAAATAGAGATGCACTTTGATGAGCTTTTGCAATTTGTTGATCAGATCTCTATTGAGTATTTTTTTACCCAATCCATCTCCCAAAATAGTACAATTTTGTGGCATTAAAAAATATGTTGTCCGTGTAAAGGGATTTCATCTTGATGATGAATTTTTAAGCCTGTTCTCACTTCTTCAATTTTACCCACGTAGTGGGACTTGGGTATTACTGATTATAATCATCCGATGATAAAACAGCTATTCTGTTACTTTATTTGAATCTGTCCTTAAATAGAAGAGGTTTTGTTTTATTTGTTTTTTTTTTTTTAAGGGGGTACTGTTGAGGATTTTTGTCTTGATTTTCATTTGTCTTTTAGTGATTTTTATAATGGGTTCTAATGATTGTGATGAAGTAGCATAAATCTATAAGAAGTGGTCAAACAAATGTCATATGTAGCATTAGATTTGGTTGACAAAGCTTTGGAAGAATTTGAGATGCTTTGTTGTTGTATTCCGTTGTCTTGCTAGTTAAAATTATGTAGGTATCTCGTGTATTAGAACCTCATTTGTTTGTTTTCTAAGTTCATGAAGAAAATCTTATGAAAGGGAACAAAGTTAAAGGGCTTATGAAGAAGATTAAATTCTTTTGTGTACTTGATCCATTATATTCATGGATGAAAATATTGGTATTTGTATCGGTCTTGGCCTTGTCAGTATGGCATGTGTATGATATGGCAACATATTAAAAAATATTAGGTGTATCGGTAGATATATTCTGGATATATTACCGATACGATGACATATCGTGATTTTGTTCAGCATTGGAAAATCTTTGTGTTGTGGGTGCTTGATACAAATATTTATATCGGTTAATATTTCATTCCACAATTACTTTGAAGTATTAATATCTAGCTTGTGTGATTGTTGACATATCATCTTACTGACTTCTGTTTCTCCATTTAGTGCTATAGCATTGCCCACGTTGTCACTTTTCTGTCCATAATTCCTGGCACTATATATGGTGAACTTACTAAATGCCGGTGGGGTAAGGGAAGAGAGAAAGTTGTTGGCACTAAGAATATTACCGGGTTGCTTTGACTCAATTACATGGACATGGAATTTAGGATTTGGCATTTAGTGGAAAATGTAACATAACTTTATCAAGAATTTATAATTGCTGAAGCAATGGTATTAATTTTTCTTGATTTGTAAGAAAAATGACATTCAAATTGATGCAAATGGGGCATCACCCCAGTAGGAAACAAAAAAACTCTGCACAGAGAAATGAAGTCCATAAATTAAATCAACAGATGAGAAGTATTAAACCTATTAACTCAAAAGAAGAGAAGATCAAGCTAGTTCCCTGCACGCAAGGGCTGTCTATCATGTCAACAGCCCTCTTGTTCCTTTTGGACCAAATGAACCATAAATTGGTTGCTGGAACTTTGCTTCAGATGTTGTCTTTCTTGTTATGACTGAATTGCCATTTATAGATTTTACCTGAGCAACAGCTAGTAAAGGCAAAGCTAGATACTAAGGTCTTTGACCAAAACATCAATGGAAAAGAACATTACCAATCGACTCAAACCAACTTAAGCATAAATAACACTGGCTTGTGACTGACCATCCTCCTATTTGCAGATTGTGAAGTGTTAGATTTCATTCCCAAGCCACTTCTCAAGCAAGAAAGGCGGCTGCCTTAGGGGTAGAACCAGCAGTCCAAATCAGCTTCTAATTCAATGTTGTCTCCAAAACAAAGAGCAGAATAATGAAAAGGCTCAAGAATAAACCAGAATTACATATATTCCAAACAACTGAAGTACTGAACCCTTAGCTTGGCATGATAATTCCAAAGTGTCACCCAGAAAAGAGCATATAATGATAAGAAACTTAGAATAAACCAAGAAATTATCTAAATTCTGAACAACTGACTCATTAGCTTACAGCGTATGATTGTGTTGTTTCTTGAAGATAACAGATTCTGCATCTGTGGTTATTAAATCTGCCTGACCCATTGTAAATAATATCAGGCACCAAACAACACTGTTTCTTACAATCCCAATTTAGTCAACCACAAGCGCATTTTTATCACCAAGCAACACTTGGTCATTGTATTGCACTAAAAATGGCTTGAGTGGCAAGTTATTGCTATCATACACAGGAGTATTGTAAATGTTTTTTTGTCTTTAGCTCTTTTAATAGAACCGTACAAATCCACGGTTGATAGTTGATGCAATTTTGACTATTTATGTGCAATGGATCTAGCTCCTGAAAAGACTTTTTGTACCCTACCGTTAGGTCACTGGGTTATATTTTCTAAGATGTATACTTTGGTTTTTGGTGGTGAAGAATTCTCATTCCTATTTTATGAGTTTGGGCCAAACTTTGGATGCTCGTCCTCACCTGCTAAGACCATGTACTAGGTAAGTCCAAACACTTAGCAGCAAGAATTGAACTCAGGACTATGAATCGAACAGCAATGTTCCAAGTCTTCCCTTTCAATTGCACTAACCGTGCCTTGATGCCTTTCCTGCTTGCCAAGGAGACTGCTTAACGGTTTTGAAAGTCGAGAACTGCACTTGGTTTTTTCTTTTTGCTATTGACCTTGTATTACCCCTGCTTATAGAAGACTGATTCCTCCTTTTTCACATATAAATCTTCATTGTAGTTTTCATTATTGCTCATTGATGCTTTCGCATTGAAGCCCACTAATTTAAAGAAAGTTGATTTCGCAAGGGATTCTTCGGAAAGCAATTCATTATTATATACTATATATGACATGGAACAATTTATACTTATGGCCTGTTTATTTGTTTTTTATTTTCTATTATTATTATTATTTGCTTTGGCTACTATTTTTTTGCTGTGATTGAAGGGAGCCTATTTTTGCACTTCTACAAGCATTTAGTCGATAATTTGGTGTGAAAAGTGAGATATTAGGAAATTTATTTCTGATAATATTTTTTAAGTTCGAGATCGTAAGGGGGATAGTTATTCCATTTGCCAGCTACTTTATCGCCTCTTTTGATTTCATGTTTCTGTGAAATATATACACGAATCATTTCTGGATTATAACTAGAACCCCCTTTTTTCTGGATCCATCTCACATCAATTACTTGGCCATGAAACTAGAAATGGCCTAATAGACTTTCGAAAAGAGTAACTGAGTCCCTCCTGTTACATTAAAAGACTCTTATTGTGATCTCGTACTTCCATATACCAAATAGACTGCAATGGAAGATGATTACCTTATTGTGGTCTTTCATAACACCTGCAAATTATAGCCATGCGATACACTGTTAACAATAAACAATATTTCGAAGATGAGAGGCACCATTGGTCCTGTAGTCCACTCCTTCCCACAGGCCATTTGATCCATGATATGACTCAATAAATGGCAATCAACATGATATTATGCCTTTGTGTTGTATAGCTTGTAGACAGCCCCTGGTTTTCCTGACTTCTAATCATAGTTCTTGCATTTTTAACTACAATGGAAGCGTCCAAGACATTTCCTTCAATTTAGAAAGGCATTTGTGAGTTTAAAATTACACTGCAACCACCTGCGGCAACCTCCTTGTAAGCAGTTCAGAGTTATTTGCAAGATGGGCAAGAAGCTAATGATCCTCAAACCTTTTACATTATTAACTTCTTTCAGCTTGGGCGTGTGATGTAAACATCGTAGTTAATTTTCTTTCATTGGAGCTTTTCCTGAATGATTTTCATTTCTTAGTGGTCCAACAGATGCATGGATTATCTAATAAATTATTTTTTCGGGGTAAGCAAAGATAAGACCAGCATTTGCAATTGACATGTGGCACTTCAAACGTATTAAGTTGCTCCTATAAAAGGTTGTAATCTATACTAGTTTCTGTTTTGGACATGATACCTGTTGGGTTATAGTTCAGCTTATGAAGTATTATTGCTAAATGTCAATTTTACCAGCTGCCCTATCTTTGCATTTTTAACTAACCTCTTCTTGGAGTCGAAAAGCAAGCAGAGTTTTCTGAAAGATGAGTTTAAAGTCATGTATAAATTCAAGCTCTATAGTTGTGTGATATGGTTTAGAGCAAATTTGAGCTCAGATGTTTTATGTGAGTTATTGGAAGTGCAAACATGCTAAAATAGATTTCTTTATATTTGCTTGTGTTTTATGAAGCTATTCAACTATTTGAATGGTTGAATGCTAAAATAAATTTGAGCGCAGATGTTTTATGCGAGTTAATGGAAATGCAAACGTGCCAAAATAGATTTTTTTTTTTTTTTTTATCTTTGCTTGCACTTTGTGGAGCTATTCAATCATTTCACAATGTTTTTGCTTCAATTGATTTTTTTTCGGATGATTGGGAAACTCATGCAAAGCGCTAAAGGAGAGTTGATCCTTGGCTTCTTATGATAGAACTGCTGAGCAGGCCCTCTATTATTTGAGCTTCTCCCAGTTGGATGAAACATTAAGTTTTATACGTAAAAGATGAATAATTATATATATTTTTATATATTTGTCACAAAGAATTGTCTTTGTTAGATGAAAAATCTCCTCCAGTTTCCCTCTCGAGTTGGGTTGAGGCCTCCCTTATTTTTTTGGAGTTTTTCTTGATTCTGCTAATATATGTTGCAGGTTGCAGAACGAGCCCTTTTTTTGTGGAATAATGAGCATATTGTGAGTTTGATTGCCCAGAATCGTAAGGTNGAGTTGATCCTTGGCTTCTTATGATAGAACTGCTGAGCAGGCCCTCTATTATTTGAGCTTCTCCCAGTTGGATGAAACATTAAGTTTTATACGTAAAAGATGAATAATTATATATATTTTTATATATTTGTCACAAAGAATTGTCTTTGTTAGATGAAAAATCTCCTCCAGTTTCCCTCTCGAGTTGGGTTGAGGCCTCCCTTATTTTTTCGGAGTTTTTCTTGATTCTGCTAATATATGTTGCAGGTTGCAGAACGAGCCCTTTTTTTGTGGAATAATGAGCATATTGTGAGTTTGATTGCCCAGAATCGTAAGGTCATTCTTCCCATCATATTCGAGGCGTTAGATAAGAATATTGAGAGCCACTGGAACCAGGCTGTCCATGGACTGACTGTCAATGTCAGAAAGGTGTTTCTGGAAATGGATGCTGAGCTATTTGACGAGTGTCAGAGGCAACACGAGGAGAGGCAAGCCAAAGCTCGAGAGGTAAAAGAGCAGAGAGAATTGGCATGGAAGAGACTGGCCGAAGTAGCAGGAGAGGACAAGGTTACGGTTTAAAATCATTTTGTAGGACGGCATCCATCTTTATGTATGAGTCCAAGTGATGGGAAACCTTTGGGTTATAATGAATTGGCTCTTTCTTCTCTCCCTTTTCTTGAGTTTTATTTTTTCTTTTTTTGCTCCAATTTATTCCTTTCCATTTTTTTAAGTTTCATTCTGACCATCGAAGATGTCAGGAGACTGACGAGGGCAATGTAATGTTGTATGAAAATTTGTGAGCAATATGCTTCATATTAAGAATGTGCAATTTGTATGAAAATTTGACTGCATAGTCGGAGTGGTTCTATTATGTCTCTTTCCCAAACAGAGTGGTTTCTTCTCTTTCTCTATGTTACATTGAAGTCTGAACTAGATGTTTGTTTAGGGGATGCTTTTTACCTGAGCAAGAACCCGAAATGGGACTGCATTGTTTTATTCTTACTGGGGACATTTAACAGAAACCTTCAGATAAACTAATGCCCGATCATGAGTTTATTTTTTGTGGGTTTAATAGTATAAATAGATAGATAAAACGTTACATGATTTAAGAATATCTAAAGACATTTTTCCTAACGTCACTAATCCTTTAATCCTAGTCCCATTCTTTTGACATCCGGTGATCGCGAGCATCGGCGGTGGCAAGACTGCATCTTGCCAGCACTATGCAGGGCTTGGTCGGCAAGGGGTGTCGAAAAGGTCAATGAATGCCGGTCAAATATCAATCTAAAGTGAAGTAATAAGAAGT
>JAODPA010049084.1:0-11638 GCA_025585075.1 Nepenthes mirabilis | reverse complement strand
CGGAGGCCATCAGCCCTCCTTTAGCCCTAGAGGTTCTCAAGCCTCCTCCTGCCAGGAGGCCTTTAGCTATCCTCTAGACCTGGAAGCCCCTTCGTCCTGCCTCCAGCCAAAAGGCCCTCGACCATCCGTCCCAGAACCACGAGACCTCTATCCTAAAAATAGGAGCCCTCCGTCTCAAAGCCAAGAGTCCCCCCGATTGGAGCAAGGAGCACTCCATCTTGGAGCCACGAGCCCTCCATCCTGGAGCCACGAGCCCTCTATCTCGGAGTCAGAAGCTTGCTATCCAAGAGTTAACCCTCCGCTTAGGTAATAAGAATGTTGACCCATCAGTGCAGCTTAGTCCTTCTTCTCTAAGTCGCCCTCTGCGGGCGCACCTCTAAACCGTCATCTGTTGGTGTACCTCTAAGCCGCCCCTCTATCAAACACATTCATAGAGGTCAAACCTCCAAATACATCTCACTCACACTCCCCTCATCGCTGTATCTTTGTACTCCCGCCACATTTACTTTTAGACGTGTATTCCTCCGTTTATTGTGGAAGATTTCTAATTTGAGCGTCGGAGTGTCAACGGGGAATAGCCCCATTGTCCTCTGACTTTTTATTTGTGGTTTATGTTGTGCAGGTTCCAGGTTATCAGTGACGGAGACCGGATCTGATTCAAATCAACCTAAGAATACCGAGATTGTGTCTAATAGAATCTTACTAATATAGTATACTAGTTACTATATAACTACTTCTTTCCTAAGTAGAACAAAGCTCAGTACTATTTTAGAGATGACCAAGTAGAGATATAATTCTTCGCCTTCTTTCAAATAAATCAAAAGAGGTGAATTCGCCATGTACTCTTTTAATCCTAAAAATGCTAGTTGACATTCTTCTATCCACCAGAACTCATTGATTTTCACGTCTCTTAAAAGCTTTAAAGAAAGATAGATACTTGTTGGCCAATTTTGCTACGAATTGGGACAAGGCAGTAAGCCTCCTCGTTAATATTTGAACTTCTTTAATCATCTAAGGTGGTTCTATATCCATGATGGCTTTAATCATGTCCAGGTTTGCTCTAATTTCTTGATGCAAAACAATAAAGCTTAGAAATTTCCTAAAGGTTACTCCGAACACACATTTAATTGTATTCAATTTCATCCAGTCTGTTCGGGGGTACCTCAAATGCTTCATTCAACTCATGAATGTAGTCATTGGTAAGTACATTTCTGACGAATATGGTGTCTACATATACCTCCGTGTTCTTTCTAATCTGAGCCTTAAATATTTTGTTCACTGACCTTTAATATTTTACTCTAACGTTCTTTAAATTGAAGGGTATTACTTTATAACAATAAGCCCATTGGTTAATCATGAATGAAATAATTTTCTCGCCCTCTGAGTCTATCCTAATCTGGTTCTATTATGAGTATGCACCCATGAAACTTAACAATTAGTATCCAAATGTAGAGTCTACTAATTGGTTGATCCTAGACAACGAAAAGCTATCTTTTAGACATACTTTATTCATATCCGTAAAATCGATACACATCCTTCATTTCCCATTACTTTTCTTAACAAGAATGATACTAGACAACCAATCAGGATAATGAACTTCCCTGATAAACTCAATGTTGAGCAGTCATTCGACCTCCTCGCACCTAGCGATGAGTTTCCACTGAACAATTTTTCCTCTTTTGCCTGATCGGTTTATAAACAAGAATGGGTCTCAACTTATAAAGTGTCACTTCTATTGATATTCTTAGCTTGCCAACCAGCATCCAAGCAAATGCATCTAAGTTATTTTGAAAGAACTCTATCAACAGCTCTTGCAAATTAGATGATAACTAACTCTTGATTAGAACATACTTATCTAACTCAGCTGGATCAAGAGGAATTTGAA
Source organism: Nepenthes mirabilis (assembly GCA_025585075.1). NCBI lineage: Eukaryota > Viridiplantae > Streptophyta > Magnoliopsida > Caryophyllales > Nepenthaceae > Nepenthes > Nepenthes mirabilis. The sequence continues at coordinate 9,753 of JAODPA010049084.1, read as the reverse complement.
GGGGTGATTTCCCAGGCTGACCATGCTGAAGCACTGTCTCATCTCGAAGATCAAATTCTTCTATTGGTTAAGAATGTATTGCTTGGCTTATTTGTATCAAATAGCAATTCTTTTTGATGACTTGGTCTCCTCGCATTTCTCCTACCCCATGTTAGGTCATGAACTTTATTTTTAGACGTGGGATAGAAGTCACTGCCCTAAAGATTACTAAATATGGCCAACCATTATAAATTGAGGGAAGATCCACCACCAAAAAGTTTAGCATATGGGAAGTATTATAGGATATGTTCCTAATATAATTTAAAATTAAATGATTTCCTATACTTACGACAGTTTATTGTCCAGTCTATATAATGGACAATTAGATAGTTACATTTGATTCTTTTTAAGCCATAATGTAATGAATGTATCGAGATAAAGAATATTTCGTAAATATTTTTTATCAATAAATACTCAGTTTAGTTTGTAGTCTAGGACTCTATATGAAACCAGGGCTGATATTGCAAGGGATCAGAATATGGAGATATTATATATGTTATATCATCATTTACTAAAACTAATAGCATCATTTTCTACCCTTATTTTTTGCACCATGCTAGAGGAAGTCTTTTCAGGACGATTTGGAGCTTTGTCCCCGATTGCTCTCGTTGACACCATGTTTATCACACCAACTACTACTCTATTCTAAGGTTGCTTTAATGGTCCCGCATCACCTTCATTATTGTTATAGGAGTGGATCTTAGGTTTTTAAGATATTTGTTGAGGCATCCTTTTTAGATTAGGTCCTCCATCTCCTTCTACAATGTTTGACAATATTCAATAGTTTGTCTCAAATATCAATAATAGAAATAATATTTAGATTGATCATCTCCCTCTGGGATTTGATTGGTTTAGACCACTTTAAAAATTTCTCATTTTCAATTTGCATCAAGACATTTGTTTAGGTGTTGTTCCATGGGGTGATGTTCAACTGCTTGTATTCTTTTTGTATTCTAACTCGGTTCTTTGCTGCTTCTTGTGATCCCGAGCAGATGAATTATTGCCATTCCTCTTTTTTCCACAGCTCGACATTGGTTGTTGTCCATACTCTGAGTATTTTGTTCGCTTTGCTTCATTAGCCTCATCGGCCGCGATATATGCTTGGGTGATTGTCTCTACTTCTATGAATGTCTTTAGTTCTTGTTGGACAAGATACTTGAAGAAATTTCTTGGTTGTATTATGGGCATGAAGGAATTTAACTTTACATCATTGGTGAGCTTTGATATGCCCCAAGACTCAGCATTAAATAGGGCTAGAAAATGCTTCATGCTCCCATTCAGACCTTGTCGAACCCTAACGGGAAATCATAGCTTTTTCTTCATTCGATTGGAGGCAAACTAAGATAGGAACTAATCCATGAGTTTCTAGAAAGATTAATTAGATTTCGGTGCTATCTTATAAAATCAAATCCTTACATCTCCCTTAAGAGCTAAAGGAAAGCACAGACATAATATGGGATGCTCAAGATTTTGGAAGCCTAGCAACGTCTAAATGGTCCATTGGATCAGTACTCCCATTTTTAATTTTTGAGGAAGTCAGTGTGCCTTGATATCCCGAATGAATAATGTTTCACCCAATTCAGTTTATTGTCTAGTCATACTATCCGGGAAGAGTTGCTACTCAATTTGTTTTATTCTCTTAACCATCTCAATCACATAGGCAATCCTTTAGAGTTAAGGAACATCCTTAACTTTTGAGTGGTTAGTAGATATGTGAGGTCTCGCTTAACTGGGAGAGTTTTTGACATGATGCTACAAGAACTTTTCTCCCATACTGAAGGATGTTAGTAGATATGTGAGGTCTCACTTAACTGGGAGAGTTTTTGACATGATGCTACAAGAACTTTTCTCCCATACCGAAGGATGTCCCGAGACCTGGGTATGCAAAGGATTACATCATTCGGGACTCTCTTCCTTGGTTTCGAAATTTAGTCATCCTTCAAGCCGAGACGAATTTTTGCAGGGAGAGACTTCTTACTTATCCAAGATCCTAGAATGATGTTGTCTTCCTTTTGATGCAAGTTTTCTTCCTTTGAACCTTTGTTTGGAACTGGACACACGGGAGTTTGGGGCCGGGACTCCATGTGTTTAACCCTCCACTTTTTCCTGCAAGGAATTTAACATCCTTGACTTTGCTTTTAACTTGGGCTACCAAGGATTCAATGTTTATATTCGCTATTAGATGAACGTTTTTGTAACTATTCTTTGGGGGGTTATGGCCATGAGATGTAACATCCTATGAGGCAGACTTGTTTGTCCTCGCACTCTCACATTCATCATTTTTTCTTTTGTTGATAAAATGGAAATAACTTTAAAGATCTAAATTGCGATGCAAACGAATAGCTTGTTTACGTTCCTACAAATGGTGCAATGATGTACTTGAGATCCGGATTATTGTACGAATTAGAAAGTCAAACAATATATTCAACTAATTTGAAAGAATGAGGATCGAGTCTTCGTAACTATAATTCCAAATCCTACACACCATAATAATACAATGAAAGGTAAGAGGTATATTGGATTTATTTCCTGATATATTCTCCGATACTCAAATTAGTAATACTTTTGAGGGAAATTGAATGAAACAAGGAGAAATAGAAAAAAGGTATGAGTGTGGAATGAAGCAAGTTAGGAGGATTAGGCTCCGATATTCTAATTATACTTACAATAGGCAATTGTTTGCCAAAATATTCAATGCCCATTTTCTTAACTAGGGTTCTATATTTATAGTTTGGTTAATAATCACTTCATTTGTCTAAAATTGGTGGGACTATTATCTAAAGTATTACACTGTGTTAAGTTTAAACTATTACATTAATTGTGTAACTATCCAACAATTAAATCTGGCATTTATATGGTCAATACTGTTTGTTTTAATATGACTGATCATTCCCTAATTACATGTAACAGTTCGATAAGTTTATATATTTTATTAATTATTTTATTGAGCTATTAATTGTCTCAATCTTCCACACCTCCGGTCACCCGATCACTCGATCAATTAGCTGAAATTTCAGTGAGCTTGTTCTCCAAAGCGGTTTCGTGTCTAGTGGATAAACTCGTATTCATATCAGGTCGGAGATCTTTATTTGGACTATACCTAATAAATATTAAGAAAAAAATTTTCTTTTTGAGGATACATTTCACAAGGTTCCCATAGCTTTACATCATTATCGATTTTTCATAATTTTTATTTTTTCTAACCGAACATGTTATGATTTAAGATTAGATTAACATACAAAAAACTTAATCTAAGTTGGATAAGAGCTTCAAACAATATGCGTGCGTTTATAGTTAGGCACAACAAAACAAAACTTATTCTCACTATTATTATCCTCTCATTTTATTCTTAGGCATGGCCCTTTCATCATTATTTTTTTCACTTGGAATATTTTTGGATTTTAATATTGTATATTTTTATTATATCTGGTATGTAATTTTAGAATAAAAAAATTACCAAAGTATTGTTATTGCTTAATTGCATTAATCCTTGCATATGTGAATTTTAATGGAGCAAATAATATTCTCAGCTTTGTACATTAGATTGTGTATATGCATTTTATAATGTGAGATAAAATTCATATAATATACCTAATCATGATCTAATTCTTTTTTGAATCCCTTGCAGACTTGGCTCTTATCTCCCAAGATTTTCACTCATCCAACATCTTGCCAACTACAAGACATTGTCACCAACAATTAACCAAACTGCTACTAAAAGATTTGGTTCTTGCATATATCAGAAGCTTACCACATGGCAGAACTATTGCACAAACAACTTCGAGAAGGCCTTGCTTCCATTTAATTGGAGATACAAAGTCATGTTTTGGATTTCAGATTGATGAACAAAAATGCAAAAAAGGGAATCCAAATTTGATGAATTTTTCAGACAGATCCAAACGTTCCTGCATCACAATCCAATACCAAGGCTCCTCCTCCAAGTTCTGACTCAGCAACTACAATAAGTGAGCATCAGAAAAGCAAGGGATGTTTTTCCTCCAACTAAAATCAAAGATATGGAAGGACAATCAATAGAAAATCAGCAAGTTTGCCCCATGTTTTTCGTCCCTAGATGAACTATATTTTGATCCAACAGCCATGTTCTCCACAATACTACCTGCCACATATATGTTCATCAGGACAAGCTTCATGTTTGTGACAATCACTCGAGTATAATTGAATCAAAAATTTGACTTCACTGCCCCATCTAAACCGGGTAACTTTTGAAGCTTCTGCATCAGTTGACTTGAGGCAGCTGAGGCATCACAGAGGCAAGGTCCGCCCTACTAAAGGAAAAAGGTTCCCCGCAGTCCTCAAGATGGGCAGTCAAAGGCTGACGTTATTGTATTCAGAGAGTAACTCACGTGATCTGAGAAGTTATATGCTAAGGTAATGAAATTTCTTTTCCTACATCAGAAAGAAAGATGACTATAAGTTGGGAAACCAAGTCACCAGGTGTCTGATTTATGTGGGGAGGAGTCGTCTTGTGAAGCTAGATAGTGATTTCATATAGATTTGTCTGTAATTATTCTGAACTTGATTACTCGGAGGGTTTAATTCTCCCCTGACAATACTCTAACTTGACCAAGACCGAATTTGATGAATTGGCCTAGCCTAGGAGTTGACTACTCTCCAAGTTTATTCAAAAAAAAAAAAAAGATAATATTGCTGTCTTTTGGACGAGAGTCACTGTAAAGGTAGTCACAGGGTTTTTCCATGGAAAATTGAGCAAGGTGTTTGCTGTTATCCAACCTGTTACATTGGGAATATTGTATAATTGTTTGGTTTTCCACTACTTTCCATCCCTTTGTAAATTATCCAATATTGGTTCACAGTCAATAACATCTTCACATTCCCTTACATTCAATTTTGTATATTGTGTTCCGAATCTTTACTACATGAGCTAATTTATCAAATTGTAATTTCGATAGTTTCTTGGGAATGAATTTTTGACATAAGATAACTCGCAGGGGAGATGGAAGAGAAGTCAAAATTATGTTAATAAATAGATTATTAGTAAAATATAATGTGCAGAGAGGAAGGCAACTAGTTCAAATAAGAATATAAAAGCATTGATGGAAATCAACTAATACAACTGCCCCAACATGCATCAGAGAAGTTAATCAATTATGAAGACAGAAATTAGCAGGCAATCAGGGTAAGCAAGCACTAGAAGTTGTTCCACAAGCAATAATTCCTAGTAACTTACCGCAGACAACTCCTTGCTGAATCCACAACCATTACTCCTTCAAGTTCGGCACACATCTGCCATAAAAAACACAAGAAAATGCAACAAAACAAACAAAAGAACAACAAACAGATAAATACATATTTCTCAAGTATCGTAACAGAAATGAATAAATTTACTTTATTGCAATAAAAACAAACATATACAACATACATCTCTAAAAATTTAGTCCAACTTGGCAAATCCAAAGCGTAGATCCACCATGACTACTAAGCAAAATCAGGAGAAGAACACTACACATCAGTTACAAATGGATTCCCCAAATTTACAAGTTTGCTCGGTATGCACCCAAATAAAGACTAGTGCATACAAATCAGCTGTTTGCTCCTCAAATAATGGCATGAGAATGGCGATGCTGAACCCCAGCCTGATAAAGTGCGAGTTGATGTATGGCTTCATAAAATAAATCCCGCAGTTCAGGATACTGAGCCATGATGAAACGAGTTGCACCCTCAAGAGCGTTCAAAGCTCTTGCTTCCTCGAGCGCCTTGCTGTTCCCAACATTCACAGAAAGATGACATAATAGGACAAGTCCATGCCTCTTAGCAAGATCATTGGCCTTTAACAATTTCATTATAAGCGGAACTCCCTTGAACTCAATTATTGCTTTGGAATGCTCAATCCGATTATAATTGTCAGGAGAGACAAACTTCCCCAGAGAAATTGCAGCTTCGGCGGCCACATTAACACAATTGCTCGCAAGTTTAGCAACCAACGGCCCCATAATTCGAGATTCCTTAGCAGGGAAGGTACGAGCTAGAGACCCAATAGCTTTTATAGCCGGAATTTGGAAATCAGGATTACTTTCCTCAATTAGCACTCTTAGAAGCTGGTCCAAGACCGCCTTAGCAGGCGGGGAAGTTGGCTTCCAAGCTGCTTTCCTGAGCTCAGGATTGGCTTCTGCCACCGCAGCAATCTCCATTACTGTCATCAAACAGTTGAGCTGCAACACCCCTCTCGCGGTCTCGATATTCTTTGCCAGACATAGCAGCCCTTTGGCTTCCACAATCTTTCGACTGTTCAACAAACTCCCCTCACACAGTCTCCACAGGGCCAAAGCACAGCTTGTCTTAAGCCGATACTTAACCTCATCCGTCTCGTCTTCTCTCTCTCTCTTATTAGAATGTCCACCCCTGCTTACACCCTCGAAGGAGGAAAACGAAGACCCGTAATGAGCTTTTTTATCATTTTGATTCTTAGCTAATTCCTTATTGATCTGAACAATGGAGAGTAAACTGGCCTTACCTCCCTCAATCTGATTATGATCATCCAAAACTAAATCCATCAACAAGCACGAAACGAGCCGCTTCATCACATTTTCCTTCCCAAACTCCTCCCTCGCCGTCTCATCTACCTCCGCCATCCGGGCCACCAAATTGGCCACCACAATGTCCACCTTCATAGAGGATTCACCTAGAACTTGCACGATTATAGGTATCCCGTGCTCAGCAGATATTACCCTAGTCCTCTCCTTGCTATCCACCAACGCTGAGAGCGCATTCACTGCCGCTATTTTCCCTTCTGCCGATCCTCCTCCGTCCTTCAACATCTTCAACAGCCGCGGAACCGCTCCTTCCTCCACGATCATCTTCTTGTTCCGATCATGATCCCTGGCCAAATAAGCTAATTCGTTCGCCGAATCGATGCGATACTTCAATTCGCGGCCCAATTCCAACGAAGCAGTGTGAGACCAAACCCAAGCAAGTGTTGGATCGCTGCTGGTAATCGGAGGGAGAGCAAGGTTCGCTGCGTCGCCGTCGAAGTGGCTGAGGAGCCACTTCAAATTAGCGATCGAAGATTCCAGAAGGTTCGATACCTTCTTGAAGTCTGCCAGAGTCGTCATGGCAAAGACTTGCCTGAGGAACCCCCTGTGCTTGCACTTTCGCATGAGGGATTGTGCACGCTCGAGGTTCTTCCATACATCGGCGATAATCCGGCGGATCGGGCGGTCGTATGAGGTCTGAGCCGGCGTGGAGGTGGCGAGGCGGACTATTGATCGGAGCATGTCGGTAATTCGCTCCAATTGAATGGTGAGTTCGAGACACTCGAGCTTTGATGAGTCGGCCTCCAGTGCGGATTTGCGGACTCTCTCGGCAAGCAAGATTGTTTGCGCGAGCTCGTTCTGGAGCGTCTTCTCTCCTTCAACAACGCTGGCCGAAGCCGCCATTTTCCCCGGAGAGAGAGAGAGAGAGCGCCCGAGAGCGAGAGAGATACTTATGACGATGCTGGCCGTGACAGAATTTTCAATTGTAGGAGAAGAGAGAGAAGGGGTCGTCGAAGTTTTCGCTGACGTTAAACGTTATGATAAGAAAATTAATCAGTGCGTTCCGACCTGCATACCCTGGATAAATACGCCTTTGGCGGAGCAGGGTCGCCCGTCGCCTAACATGGACCGTTGGATTCACGTATTTATTATTTATAATATACAATTTTAATTTTTAATTTTAAATTTAATTAGACGGCTGAAATTAAATTTTATTTTGGGACACACGAGTACGAGAGAAGTGAGAATATAGTCAGACTATTGTTATTGTTGCCATCACCGTCATTAATCGGTGCCAAATGGAGCATCGCCGTGATTGTTACAAGCCGCCACTACCGCCACTACAGTAGACATCACCGTTGTCCGTCTGTGCCGAAACCAATGCTATCGCTAACCCTAGTCGTTGCTTTAATATCGACGCAAATCAGACGAGTAATGTTCCATTATATTGCAAGTAAACATTCTTGCTTTTTATAAGTAAAATCCCTCTCTTCTAAAAATATTCCTCCTCTATTTTTGATATAAATCTATTCTTCCTCACTTTCAGGTTCCATCGACGGCGTCCATCGCCTCTGTGACTTTGTCAACGATCTTGTAGGCGGTGTTGCGCAAGGAAGTGCTGATTTTCTTTCTTGTATAATGAGGCTACCTGGTTGGCTCTGTTAATCATTCACCTCTGTGACCTTTACCTGTTTTTATGGTCATCGATTTTGTTAAATGCTAATGGCTGAAAGTCAGAAGCAAGAGCACGCCATGAAACCTCATTCACTAGGATCAGCAATCGTGCTGAATTGCTTAGCCTTTGAGTACATGACCATAAATGGCAGCTTAGGAACATGCATCATCAAATATCACCTTTTCAAGTCGGTGGAGATTTCTTCCATTTAAGTCATCAAGTATGAACTCATCTGCACTGCCCCTCGGCTCCCCCGTAGTCTTGGGACAATAACCTTGACACTTCCCTGTATGTTGGTCCATGAGCATTTGAGATTTATTCTGGTATTACATCAGTAATTTGATGAACATGAATATATTTGTGGATACTGGCCTCAACAAATTATATCATATACGTGTATCATAACATTTTTTCCGTAATGTCTACGGATCTATCATTGGTTAATGTAAATACTTTTTTTGTTGATACTTAAGTGTTGTTGATGCTCAATGTAAATTCAGTAGTGGTGTTTGGCAAGCTAAGTCTACTTGAAGGTGCACCGTGAAGTGTGGAAGTAACCCAATTACCAATCAGTTGCTAATTTTGACTAGCCAAAAATTTCTCGTTATTTAAGATATGCGATAGTGACCGTGATTGTATTCATGATTATCTAGACTTCTATAGAGTCTCTTCACATATTCGACCGCTATTTTTGCTGTCAATCTTTATGAAATTTACGTACAAAATTTACTATGTCAGATTTCAATCTTCATCATCATTGGCGGTCTTGTTGCAAAAACAGGCTGCTCAAGGCTAAAAGAAAAGCGCGAATGATAGCTTAGACCGTGGCCTTGCAAGTTGTGGCTGTGGCTTCTTTTGAGATTTAAGATGGTTCAATTTTTTTGTGCTATAGAACAGAAAATGTGTAACAATGATGTAACAGTGCACTGCTTGTGAAGTGCAGCTTGCCCAAGGCAGCAACACTAGTAAACGAAGGTTAGGATAGCCCATTCTGAATATGAAGTAGCTTGTAGATTCAGAACATTGCGATAATGCATTGAGATGGTCAAGTTGAACTCTGGGGAGGTCAATAATTATTTATCAATGTAGAAGAAAGGTAAAAGAATATATTGATGTTGTTTATGAATTTTATAATTATTCGACTTACTCATAAGATCCAATTTACTTCTTTTTTACAAAACTAATTACTATTGTTTCATAACTTAGGCCATTCAGCAACTCCATCGGGTTAAATTTTATGGTTTTCTGCATAGCTTGTCAACTTTCGGATGGAAACTACAACATCGTGGTATGCTGTTCAAGGTTTGAATAGAATTTCTACCCGGTAAAAATAAGGCTGAAGTATGACAGTGTTTAAAGATCATACAAATACTTTAAAAGGAAAAAAAAAAGTAAAACAAACATACAAACATAGGTGAATTGCTAACCTTTGTTTTTTCTATTGTGCATAGGTTTAATTATTCTACAATTGCATATTACTTTTGCAAAACTTATTACAAAATATTATTTTCCTTCTTTACCCGTTTT
>JAODPA010049062.1:0-11639 GCA_025585075.1 Nepenthes mirabilis | reverse complement strand
CGAATTGATGCACGGGCGCACTTTGGGCGCCGACCCAATAATTTCAAATATTCTTCCAAAATTTTTATAATATTTAATTAATTTTCTATCACATCCAAATTACTCCAAAATAAATAAACCCAAATTAATTCAGATAAAAATATTCGGGATATTACAGTTGCGGTGAAAGACGTCACAGACCTTCTGCTGTCCAACCTTGGCTCCTTAAATGAAAAGAAGAGTAACAAATGACTGAGATCTGAGTACTTGAAAAAAGCAAAGTAGAAGTCTCAACTCGAGGAGTTTGGCGTCCCTTCTATTCCTATGGAAAAGAAGACGCAGAAGAAGCGAAAAACTCTGAGGATCGAGGAGCCGTCCGAGCATATAAGAGCCGTCAGACTGAGACTTTGGAGCATCTAACGGTGATTATTGAGTACCCCTCCTCATTCGATGACGACTCAGTCGTTATTGAGTGGCTAATAAGAAAGAAGGGGCCAATCCGAGGAGCTGAAGACGTCAAACCATTAGTTGTCATTAAACCTGTCGAGTAGCCTTCTGAGGTCGTGGGTCAGTCCGCAGAGTCTCCTATTGCCCTTGCTTCTCTTTATGAGCCCATGCCTGATATCCTTTTCGTTTTCACTAGAGAGGTATCAGATTGGATGGACAATCCACCCGAGGACGTTATCGAGGAACAGGCAGAGGGGGAGACTAAGGTGACTCAGACCGAGGAAGCAGTGATGATGACTTCGACGATGATTGTCGAAACTACTGAGGCCAAGCAAAGGAGGGCCACTGAGTTGCCCACTGCAGAGCTCCCTTGCTTAACAATCCAAGTTTATAGTCCAATTGAGCTTCCACCCGAGGCTTGTGAGGCTTCCCTAGTCAAGGATGTCACTGGAACTTCACATATTGCTGAAGCGGAGACTGGGGTTAAGGATCACTTTGAAGCAGCTGAGCCTCCAATCCTTGACTTAGGTGAAGTTGCCCACGCAACCGAGGCCGCAGCTGCTATGGGGTTGAAGACCCATAGAGGAGTCTAAAGCCCCTAAAGGAGATAGTCTAGCAGAGAGCTCCTTTTTCTCCAAGGCACATCTCTGTTTTGCTTTAGGCTCTTTCGCTTTCTGGACGACACTTTAATAACAAGCCCCTGTTTTGCAACTTTGTGATTTGGTCGACCAATCCAATAATTGATGAAGCCGCCCAGTTTCTCGTGGGCTTGGAGACCCTCAAGGCTGTTGAGGAGCGTAATAAGTGCCCGAAGCTTGAACTTGCCGAGACCAAGAGCAAAATCTCATGTCTTGAGGATTTACTGAAGGCCCAGCAGCAGTGGTACATTTCCCTCCAAAGCAAAAATGTTCATTTGGAGGCCAAGCTCAGGACTTCAATAAAGGCTAAGGACATCAAATCTGTGTTGAAGTGGAACTACTAGGATGGCATTGCACTGTGCCACCGCGTAGTGAAGATATTGGTGCCCCAGTTTCCTCTTTCTCCACTCCATCCGAGGAATGCCTGTGTTGAAAGAAAATTAGATCTACTTGCCTGCCCAGAGGAGGATGAGATACTAGACCCTTCTGCGCTTGGATCCTCCAGGTCTTAATGTATCATTGTATATATATACTTATTTTCTTTTTTGTTGTACATAACATATACATATGAATGAAATTTATTCTTTCCTGGTGCAACTTCTCTTCTTTACTTATACTTATGGTTCTTTATTAGACTCAAGCTCTTAGGAAGTTTTATCCTTCGTGAGAAAAGTGTCTGAACCTTTTGACCATCGTTGGCTAAAGATACTACCTCTAGGGTCTTTGCATACATGTCATTTTTAAGCTCCATAAGTTTTCAAGTTCATCCTCTTGTAGGCTGCTTGACATTATTGCCAAGTTTTGAATCTGACTTTGATGAGTAGCTCGGACTTTGCCGAATTTTGTGAGTACGACCTCTTAATGGGCCACTCAGACTTTGTCGGATTGTTGAGTATGACCTCTTAATGAACCGTTTGGACTTTACTGAGTTTTTGAGTACGACCTCTTAATGAGCCACTCGACTTTGCCAAGTTTTTGGCAAGTAAAAGGTGTCATCTTACTTGACTTAGGGGTAGCCTAGGTCTTGTTATTTTATGCAGAATAGGAAATTTGACATGCTAACACCCAAATGAATGCAAAACAGTAATTAAGTAAAAGATGTTATTTTATTAATGAAATATGATACAAGCATATCAAATGATGCAATTGACTATACCTGTGTATTGTACATTTTTACTGATAGTATTTTTTAAAGTGAGCAGTGTTCCATGTCCGAGGGACAAGCCTTTTCTCTCGGGTGCGTAGCTTGTACACCCCGTTTAAGAGGATGGATGAGATCAGGAATGGTCCATCCTAATTTGGGGAGAGCTTGTTATGACCGGTATTTTTATCGGTAGCCTCAATGCTTCTTAGTACTAAGTCTCTTACTTTGAACTGGCTCGCTCTTACCCTCTTATTGTAATACCAGGTAACCCTTTGCTGATATACCGCAGTGCGCAATCTTGCTGTGTCTCAGGCTTCCTCAAGCAAGTCGAGGTTTTTCTGAAATCTCTGTACATTATCGTGTGGATTGAAACTTGTCACTCGAAGGCTGGGCAGTCCGACTTCCACTGGGACTCTGCCTCAACCCCATAACACATGCTAAAGGGAGTTTCGCATGTAGGCTCCCCTGGAGTTGTCCTATACGATCATAGTACTAATGGCAGCTTGTTTACCCATGAGCCTCAAGCATGCTCCAACTTAGTCTTCAGTTCGTGCAATATGGTACAGTTCGTGACCTCCACTTATCTACTACACTGCGATACGCGATTAATGTATGCACCAGTCTTATCCTTAAGTTGGTGCAATACTTGGTGAACCTTTTTCCAATGAATTGGATCCCATTGTCAGTCATAATGCATTCTAGAATCCCAAACTTGCACATGATACTCTATCTGACGAAGTCTGTTGCATTCTGCTTGGTTATAAGGGCTAACGACGTGGCCTCAACCCATTTTTTAAAGTAGTCGATTCAGACGATCAAGAATTTCCTTTGCCAGACGCTGTTGGCAATGGCCCAAGTATGTCCAACCCCTATTGTGTGAATGGCCAAGGCGATTGTAGAGTTTGGAGTTCTGTGTGTGGTTGGTGGGTAAGGTTATCGTGGACTTGACAGTTATCGCATTTTCGTACAAAGTATATGGCATCGTACTTTATAATAAGCCAATAGTATCCTTATCTCATTATCTTGAAGGAGGTTCTTACCCCCAATGTGGGATCCACAGACTCTGAGGTGCACTTCTCTGAGGGCGTATTCAACCTCTTTTGGAGTGATGCACCGCAGGTAGGGGCTAGAGAATCCTCGTCGATACAACCAACCATCCATGATAGTGTACAATCCTATTGTCTTTTTTACCTTCTTGGCTTCCTCCACGTCTTGAGACAATCTCCCATCAAACAAGTACCTTAGGTAGGAGATCATCCAATTGTCGGCATCGAATATCTGTATCACCTCTAGTTCAAAATCTTTCACACTGGGTTTGTCGAGGACCTCATGCATTCATCGGATATATTGCTCTAGGTCTCCTGAGGCTGCTACTTTTGCAAGCTGGTCGGCTTTTCCATTTTCCTATTATGGGACGTGGACCATTTGTACCTTCTTAAAGACTGAGACTAGCCCTCAGACTTTTGATAGGTAATTGGACAGTTGTGGGCTGTTTGCTTTAAAGTTTCCTCAGACCTGATTAACATCTAACTCAGAGTCGCTGTAGACAGCCAGATCCTTAGCCGATCACTCCTTTGCTAATCGTAGTCTTGCAAGAAATGTTTCATACTCTGCGGTGTTGTTGGTTGCTGGAAACCTAATGATTATCGAGTACTTTATCTCTGATCCCTTAGGCGTCTTTAGCACAATGCCAACTTCACAACCATCATTCATGGAAGAGTTGTCCACATGCAAAGTCCAGACTGTTGGGTTGTGTGATTCTTCAACATCACAAATGTCCGAGGCCTCATGAGTTGGGTTTGTGGTTTTGAGGATAAAGTCTGCCAAAGCTTGGCCTTTTAAGGCCGGCCTCGAGTGAAATTCTATGTCAAACTCTCCCAACTCAATGGCCCACTTGACCAACCGTCATGACGTTTTTGGCTTCTGTATAATCGCTCTCAAGGGCTGGTCGATCAGGACGTTCACTTCCTGTACTTGGAAATATGGTCTCAATTTCTAAGCAGAATACACGAGTGCCAAAGCCATCTTTTCTGCAAGAGAGTACATTATCTCAGTGTCAACCAGGAGTTTGCTAATATAGTACACAGGTTGTTGCCTGTTAAGCTACTGTCGAATCAAGGCTGAGTCCAAGGTTGTGTCAGACGCAGCAAGGTACAAGTATAACTTCTCACTTGGTTGGAAAGAAATCAAAAGATGGGGGTTTGAGAGTTACCCCTCGAGTCCTCAAAAGGCTTCTTCGCAGTCAACCGTCTATTGAAAATCGTTAGTCTTGGTCCCTCTTAGGGCCTTAAGAAACGGTAGGTACTTCTTGGCTGACTTGGCCAAGAAGCGTGGCAACACTGCTAGCCTCCCAATAAGCTTCTGAACCTCCTTCACGGTTCAAGGGGATTTCATATTAAGGATGGTCTTGATATTTTCTGAATTTGCTTCAATCCCTTGGCGTGAAATAATATACCCCAAAAACTTTCCTAATGTCATTTTGAATGTGCACTTGGTTGGATTGAGCTTTATCTGGTTTGTTCTTAGGACATTGAAGGTCTCGTCCAGATCTTGGATGTGATGGTCAGTTATGTTACTCTTGATGAGCATGTCGTCCACATAGACCTTTATATTCCTTCCGATCTGGGCTTTGAATATTTTATTCACGAGCCTCTGATAACTGGCACCAATGTTCTTGAGGCCGAAAAGTATGACTTTATAACAGTACATCCCTTGGTCCGTCATGAATAACGTGTGCTATTCATCGTCGAAGCTCATCCTTATTTGATTATAGTTCGAGTACACGTCCATAAAGTTTAGGAGTTTATGTCCGGACGTCAAGTCTACAAGTGAATCAATTCTTAATAGTAGAAAGCTATCCTTTGGACATACTTTATTGATGTTTGTAAAGTCCACGCATATCATCTACTTTTTATTATTCTTCTTTACCATCACGACATTAGATAACCAATCTGGATAATGCACCTCCCATATGAATCCGACGAACAGAAATTTCTTTACCTCTTCTCAAATAGTCACCATCTTTTTCACCGAATAATTTCTCCTTTTTTGCCGAACGGACTTATGACTAGGATTTAGACCCAGTTTATGGGCCATTACCCCAGTCGGCATCCCTGACATATCGCTTGGTGCCTAGGCAAAGACATTAGAGTTTTTTCTTAGGAAACTGATGAGCTGGTCTTGGAAAGGTTGAGGTAGTGAACTTCCTATCTAGATAGATTTTTTAGGATCTTTGGAATCCAAGAGGATTCAATCAATTGCTTTCCAAACTCGGCCCATTGCAGTGCCGTTTCGTCGTGAAAGTCTAAGTCTTCAATGGGTTGAAGAAGAGGCGTTTGCATGACTTGGGATAGATAGCATGTCCGTCCAGCAGCTTGATCTCTGAGAACCTCTTCAATCCCGTATGGCATGGGGAACTACATCTTCAGACGTGGGATTGAAGTTACGGTTCCAAAGGCAGTTAGATAAGGACGTTCGAAGATAGCGTTGTAGACCGACGGGAGGTCTACTACCAATTAAAAAAAGGGTCTTTGATGCTGTCCTCAGATGGGTTCTTAATGTGATCTCAAGTTCGATGACTCCCTGCACTAGTACTAGGTCATTATCCAGTCTATAGAATGGTCCTTCGGTAGCCGTTAGTTGGTTTCTTTTGAGTCCTAATTTAAAGAAGGTATCAAGGTAAAGCAAATTATAAAAACTTCTATTATTAATAAACACTCGTTTCATTTAGTAATCTAAAACTCCGTTAAAAACGAATGCAGTTACAACCAGAGGGTCAGAATGTGGGGATATTATATAAGCCATATCTTGGTCACTAAAATTAATGACCTCATCCCTAAATTCTACCCTTGGCTTCTTTTGCTTTGTCGCTACATCCTCCTGGGTGCCACTTCTGGCTGGGTGAGTCAATATCATATTGATGACTCCCGTGGCTACTCGGTTCCTTAGGTGGTCAGCCTCACCATCTCCTGCTATTCCGAAAGTTTATTCAGATCTTTACAAAAAGCGATTGATGTGACCTCTCTTGATCAACTCCTTTATCTTTTTCTACAACGTCTTGCAGTCCTTGGTACTATGACTTCCGCAACGGTGGTAGTAGCAATACTAGGACTAATTACCACAATCGAGATTTTTTAGCGCTTTGGGTTACTTTAGAAATTTCTCATCCCAAAACTGTATCAAGATGTTAGTACGCAAGTCGTTCAAGAGAGTTAGGTTCAAGGGCTAGTATTCCCTACGAACAATCTGTTCGAACTTCTATTGCTTCTTGGGCGTTCGGGAGCCTTGTTGAACTTTATTCTTCCTTTTTCCCACCATGGTCATCGAGGGGAAGCTCTTCTCCTGGACGGGTCTCTTCGCGTCGTTGGCTTCTTCAGCCGCTATATAGGCTCGTACCACGGCCTCGGCCTCGGCAAAGGTCTAGGGTCCTTTGTGGATAAGGTGCTTGAAGAAAACTCCTCCTTCCAATGCAGAAAATAAGGCATTCAATTTCACCCCATCTTCCAACTTTAGACATTGTCGGGCTTCGGCAATAAATCGGGCTAGAAGCCCTCTTAAGCTCTCCCTGGCTCCTTGCTTCACACGAGTTAGGTGCTAGGGTTGCTTCTCAATTCTCCTGCTGAGGCAAACTGTGAGAGGAAACTACCTGCTAGCTAGCTTAATGAGTGAATGGAGTTCGTAGGCAGTCCGTAGAACCAAATCATCGTATCATTCTTAAGCGTCAAGAGAAAGTACTGGCATATAGTCAACTTGTCTAAGCCTTGGAGGCTCAGATGCTCATGAAAGTGATCCAAATGGTCCATCGGATCAGCACTTCCATCGTAGGTATTAAGATTTGGCATCTTAAACTTTGGGGGGAACTGCCTCTTCCTGATCTCTATTGTAAATGGAGATCTGCGTAGGTCAGCAGCTCCTCCTCTAGTGTCTCCACAAAAAACTCGTTGCCAGACCTTCTCAAGCTTCTTCTCCACATGGTGTGGAGCCACCATCTTCTTTTCATTGAGGTAGTTCCTCAACTCGGGGACCTCATGATGAGGTAACTCAAGGTTCTTGTCCCGAGGGGCTGCCTTCTGAATGGTGTGCTCCTGATTGTCACGCACACATCGAGAGTTTCACCTCTCTTGGCTTTCCTCCTGAATTCTAGGACCCAAGCGACTTTCAAGTCACTGCGGGACTCTGCTGCTCGAGGCAACTTGTGTCCTCAGGTCCTCATGTTAGCTAGCTTGCTTCATGGAGTTTTTTTTCCCCTTACTCTTTTTCTGGGACGTCGAGGTCTGAGAGGCCTTGGATGGCGCCTCCGTTAGCCACGCATCCATTTTCATACAAAGAGTCTGGATGGCTTTGGACATATCGACCATCCTCATTGCCAACGCCCGTACGTATGGATCAGGATGATCCTCTATCTTGATATATGCAGCACGGCTATTGCCACATGAGGCAGCTTCTCTAATCAGGACACTAACTTGTGCTCTCGTGTTCACTATTTTTTAGCTTTTGAAAAACGTATTAACCTGACTTTTTGTCATTTTTCACAGACGGTGTCAATATTGCATCCTCGGATCCTAAACTTTGTACGGATGAGGACCCAAATGTAGAGCAATACAAATATATAGCTTTTAAGTAGAAAGAAGAGAGAGGGACAGTGACACGTAGCGTTTTTATGAGAAAAATCCTCTTCTAAATGAGAGAAAAAATCACGGGACTCTGAATCCAAGAACAAATTTACTAACTAGGTGTTTAAGTACAAATGATGGAGAATAAAGTGTATGGTGACTATCAAGAATCACTCTTAGAATCACAAGTATTCTCTCAATTGACAGCGTGAGTGACTTGATTTTTCTCTCTCTTTGATCATAAATACAAGTGTGAAAAATTCGGTCCCTTGTTAGGTATACAGTGAATACTTATTTAGTGGTTTGAATCTTCCTACGCGGAACACCCATATAGAGTTGGCGTGTGCAATGGATCCTGCTGCCAACTTTGCAAATCCATCTTGCCATGTCAGAGATATTGCGTGCATGCAAACTGTGAGACGTCATTTCTACAATGATCACACTTAGTCTGTAAGTCATCATTCCATGTGAAGATTGCGTGTTGTAGATATTGCACTTACTTTTGCAAAAGTCAACCTTTTGAGTTGGCATTCTCGGTCGTCTTGAATTTCTTTTTCTGCGCTCATGCCGTTGGAGATTTCTTGGAGGCCACATCCTTAATGAAAGCTTTGGCCTTTATCACGTCTGTGGATGTTCAGTGACAAATATCCTCGGGCTTCAACCGAGGGCTTGGTCAGCATTAAGTCTTCGGGCATTCAGAGCCATATCCTCAATGCCATGTCCTCGAGGCTTTATTGGAGACTTCTGTCCCTTACGAAATCGTCGAGCCTCCCAAGCTAATTCAACCTTTCAAACTAATTCAACTCTGTGGGCCTTTTGGGCCGTGGACCTAAGTCCTTAGGCCTCTTGGGCTAATTTAGCTTCTTAGGACAAATCAACCTCGCGGGCGTCTTAGAATATGGGCTCAATTTTCAGACCTTTTATTTAGGCCTTAAATATTACTACCCATCAAATATAATATGACGTTATTTCATTGATATCCTTTAAAACCAACTTAAATTAATTTCTATATATTTATTACACTCAATTATTCCCCCCCCCTCCCCTCCCCCGCGGCCACAATCAACCAAAAAATAATAATAACATATATATATTTGGTTAAGATTAATGTTTAGAATTTAAAAGTAAGATCAATTATCCTTTTCTTCGAGAATAAATCTATTTCAATACCCAAACTTAAATTTAGCTCCCATTTAACATTCCACTCTTAGTGCATAATGTCATTTACACTTACCATATATGTGGGCATAGTGCTAATATATATGTCACCCTGAAAAAATTTCAAGGGTTATGGTCCCAAGCTATTAAAATCATGACCTATAATTCAAAGAATTGGGAGTGTGAATCATGGAATATATATATATATATAGAGAGAGAGAGAGAGAGAGACGGTAAGATTTGTTTCTAATATTCTCAGACCCGATGCAAAAGGGATGGACCTCAAGGGCTGAGGCTGTGGCAGCCTAGGATTTGCATCCCACGCCCCAATCTGAATCAATTTTTATTTTGGTAAGTTAAAAAAAAAAACTCATGATTAAAATATGAATCAATGTTTAGTCCTCCAAAAAGAGTATTGGGAGAAACAAATTTTTTAATACATCCACAAAACAAGGAGATATAGTTTTAACAATAAATGTCTAGCTATTCTTTAAAAAAGTGATGATAAGAAAAATATTTTTTATTCTCACTCATAAAATTGTTAAACTCCAAAATCATCTCTACCTAGTACCCAATAGTAATCACCCAAACTATGGCTAATACTATAATATTTCTTTAATTTGAAATCAATGATGATTGTGCTAAGTGATTGGTTTAAATTAGGAATTCTTTACCTAAGTTAATTGAACGGTATCTTAACAGTCTATTTGACTCAACTGCTCAATTAAGTTAACTCTTCAGTTTAACTAACCATTTAATATGATTATCTGCTTGGTCAGATTAATCACCCAATTTATAATTCAAATATATATCCAGATGGATTTGTAATCCAAGTTTTTCCATGTCTTTCCAGCTGCTTGAATATTTGGCTACTCGATCAGTATAGATTAATCGACTGATTTATTTTAATAACTCTTTATTTTGATTCTTTCTTATCAATGTGGGATATTGTTTCTTGGACTTGGACCTAATAGGTCAGTTGATTCCTTCTTCTCTTTAGGCTTACTAACCATGACTTATTATGTTAATCAATCAGGTTGGTTTTATTTAGGCTATATCCAACACCAGCGTCCATATTTGGAGGTTGAATTTAAGATATAAGTATGTCTAAAAGATCAAATCAGTCTGTCTTATATATTGTTCAAGTGCACCTCCCAATGGAATCGAAATAAGTGAGTATTTATTATTATTGTTGAAGCTCACTTGAAAGATGAGGTTCATATTCTTTTTGCTAGAGAATTCATGGAAATAATGGAGACTCTCAAAATCTTTATTGTTCGGCTTCATGCCAATGCCATCCAATATTTGATGACATTGTGCGTCTTTTTTTCATTGCCAGAAGTTTAAGTTAGACACTTGAATGATGAAAGCCATTTTTTAATTTTATCTAGAAAATGATTAAATTTTTTTGACTCCTAGAAATAAGTTTAAAATAAGTAAGGGGAAATCTAAACTCTGAAGAATTGGAAAGATTGCTTCTTCTTTATTAAAATTTTAAATGATTTGATTTTGTCAAATAATTATGGTAACATGAACCCAATTTTTTCCAATTTAGTGTTCGAGAATAATTTTCGAAACACGTAAAATTAATATATACAAATTGCATGTACATAAATATCAATTAATCGGAGTACCCACATCAATGAAGTTAGGATTTTCAAATCCTAAAACAAAATCGTGCATAAACCTCAAATTTCGTGGGTAAAAGTGTCGGGGTGCGGGTTAGGATTTTTAAGTGCACAAAATCGCATAAAACTATCAAATCGAACACTCAATCAATAAATAAACATATACAATGTATGAGTATCCATAATCTAAAACCAATTCATATATAAATCTCAAATAAACGGGTAAAATCGTTCTGGGCATGGGTTTGGGTTCCATGTACAAAAATCGGTCAAAACTAAATAATCGGACATGAAAACCACATATGTGCATGCTCAAGTTATGAATAACGTAAAATATAAATTTAATTAGATAACGGAATAAGAAAATCCAAAGAAAACAAAACAAAAAGTGCAAAGAATGAAAGAGAAGGGTATAAGTGTACGTACATCGATCCAATCTATAACTTCTCTAACTAACTCCAAGTTGGAATCGCCTGAAAGTCTTGATTTCCTTCTTGTCACTCTTCTCGTTTGCGTTCTCTCTCCCTCCTTTCTCCCAGATCTGCGTAATTTTATGCGGAGGAGTTGTTACGGATTTTATAATAAACTAGTGCTCGAGCAACAGTCGAGCGCTGGTCGAGCGCTAGCGTTACAGAAGGGCCGCACTCGAGCGCAAGGTTCTGCCAATGCATGCCCCGGGCATGCTCGAGCACGCCTTGGGCACAACATTCTATTTTTTGCAATTGGGTCGTGCCTTGGGCACTGGTCAGGATACGTCAAGCCTGTAGTAAGCTTGCTTCGCGCACACATCATTCGGAATCTATTTCGACCATTCTAACTCAATTTTTCTTATTCTTGGATCCTAATTTTGATTATATTAATTTAATATGTTGCGATTATCATAATTTAAAATTTGAATCTCATTTACGGATTAACTTTTCAAATATTACAATGCCGTTTCCCGATTTTACCAATGGAGGATTTTTAGGCTTTTCAATCCATTTTTTTCCAAATTCTTTGACATCAATTCATTTATATTAATTTAATTACTCCT
>JAODPA010049051.1:0-11639 GCA_025585075.1 Nepenthes mirabilis | reverse complement strand
CTATTCCCTATTTCTCTGCTTCCCCCTCTCCCTATCATTTCCCTACTATTTCCCATCCTCTTCTCCTTGCTTTACCCCCTCTGTCGAACTCCCCTTCCTTACTTATTCTCTATTGCTCTGTTCGTAGCCTTCAAGCATGTATTATTGGTGCTCTCATTGAGACAAGCAGAGGGCATGGATCTGACACTCGAAGAGCAAGCGCTCGCATCTCTAGAACTTGCCACCGCTAAGCTTTCGAAGGAGATGCATGAAGCTGTGGCAAGCATCCAGCAAAATACAACAAACTTGGCCGCCAGTATTGCCACCGCTGCTTCTATTAGTGCACAAACCTAGCATACCCTCGCTAAAATCCAACAATCGCGTCGCAAAATCGAGTGAAACTGGTTGGTAAATCCTTCCCCACTTGTGGCTTCTCCATCTATGATTTACCATCCTCCACCCATTACTTCCTCTATGATTCTACAATCACAATCCGGCACTCCACCCTTCCTTCCACATAAATCACTTAATTTCCAACTGACCACTGGATGTCACGGCAGCAATACTACCACTGCCTCCACCACCGAACAAATCCTTCAATCCCTAAACCAAGTTGACCGACAAACCTTACCAGTCTCAAATCTTCATGTTCCTCCAACTCCCTCACAAATCACACCTTCAACCTCTGCTATATTAGAGCAACCTACTCAAACACCACCAATCTTGTTTCACGTACCCACCGATGTCCAACTCACCTACCATCTTCATCTGCCGAAGGCCGAAAGGCCATTGCTCTTTGCCAAAACCCCAACTCTCACTGGTGTGAAGTCTGGGACACTACACAATGAAGGATTCATAGGTTTGATAGACTTGTCCAGCGAACCTATGTTTCCAGAGGATGATTTGGGAAACACACTTGCTCTTGAGAGGTGTAGTAGTACCACGTCAATGAAGCAGCCTAAGGTGTTGCAATTCTCAGCATTGCACGAAGCACTAAACGATTACAATGATTTTTTGTTGCGTGATTTTGTTATGTATGTGCACTTGGCTCTTCCCAAAACCCCTTCTCCTCAAAGCCTAACTCTCAAGTTCTCATATTCGATAACCGATAACAGTGGCTCTGTCGAGATGATGGCACCAAGTACCACTATTACAGCTCCATCCGAACTATTTTCCCTCAACTTAATTCGACTCCTACAGAAACCAACAATTCCTCCCTTGTGGGACAAAAATTTGGCACTGATTTCTTCCCCCTACAATCTTATGAGGCCAATGTTGCTCACCTCAAGGACTGTTAAAATTGAGCCGCCAAAAGTAGCATTGGATGAGTTGGTGAGTGCAAGGCCCGTGTTAACATTAACTAAAAGTTCTGGAGTGAAAGCCTTAACCAAGTATATCAGCACCATGTTCCACAAAGTGGATGATCCTACTGTTGACATATTTTCTTTATCTGGATGCTCTGTTTCAAATGCTTCTGTTGTGAAAGCAACTGTGGGATATGATTGTAAGGCTGTCACCATTAATAGGCAACGAAGGATTTTTATTTCTGGCTCTATTCACTACCCTCGTAGTACTCCTGAGATGTAGCCAAATCTTATACTGAAGGCTAAAGAAGGAGATCTTAATGTAATACAAACCTATGTTTTGTGGAATGGGCACGAACCTTTTCCTAGAAAGTACTTTTTCGAGGGGAGATATGATCTAGTGAGATTTGTCAAGCTAGTTCAGCAAGCTGGTCTCTACGTTCAACTCAGGATTGGACCGTATGTTTGTGTCGAATGGAACTTTGGGGGCTTCCCTGTCTGGCTCCAATACATTCTTGGTCGGACATATATAGAATGGGCTGCCAGAAAGGCTATGGGTCTCCGCATTGGTATCCCATGGGTCATATGCAAGCAAGATGATTTCCCTGATCTGATTATGAATACTTGCAATGGTTTCTACTGCGATTACTTCTCCCCCAAGAAGGATTATAAGACCAAAATATAAACAGAGGCGTGGACTGGTTGGTTTACTAACTTTGGAGGTCTAGTTCCAAGCCAACCTACCGAGGACTTGGCATTTGCAATCACAAGGTTCATACAAAAAGGAGGATCCTTCATCAATTATTATATGTACCATGGAGGAACCACTTCACGGGGGACTGCTGGCGGTCCTTTCATTGCCACCAGCTATTGCTATGATGCTCCTCTTGATGAATATGGGTTAATATGACATCCCAAATGGGGCCATCTAAAAGATTTGCATCGAGCAATAAAGCTTTGTGAGCCAGCTTTTGTATCCAGTGATCCCTCTGTGATCTTAATGGGAGATGGTCAAGAGACTCATGTTTTCAAATCAAGTTCTGGATATTGTGAGGCTTTTCTTGCAAATTATGATCGAAGATCCTATGCAAAAGTGGCATTTGGGAACAGTCATTATAACCTTCCATCTTGGTCAATCACCATTCTTCCCAATTACATGAACATTATGTATAAAACTGCAAGGGTTGGTGCTCAAAGTGTAATGATGAAGATGACTCCTGTTTATCAAGGCTTTTCTTGGAAGTCATAAAATGAAGAGACAACATCTACTATTGACAGTGCATTTACAATTGTGGGATTATTAGAACAAATAAACACTACCAAAGATATTTCTAACTACTTGTGGTACATAACCGTTGTCAAGATTAACCATAATGAAAGTTTTCTGAGGAGCGGATAGTATCTAATTCTTATAGTCATGTCAGCTAGTCATGCCTTGCATGTATTCATCAATGGACAGTTATCTAGAAATGCCTACGGAAGTCTTGAATATCCAAAGCTAACTTTCAGTCAATTAGTGAATCTAAGACCTGGTCATAACAAGATATCGCTACTGAGCATTGCTGTTGGTCTTCCGAATGTCGGTCCCCATTTTGAGACTTGGAATGTTGGGATCCTTGGTCCGGTGTCATTGAATGGCCTGAATGAGGGGAAGAGAGACTTGACATG
The DNA here is from genome assembly GCA_025585075.1 of Nepenthes mirabilis. NCBI lineage: Eukaryota > Viridiplantae > Streptophyta > Magnoliopsida > Caryophyllales > Nepenthaceae > Nepenthes > Nepenthes mirabilis. Next base: position 8,688 of record JAODPA010049051.1, on the reverse strand, counting down.
GTAGAAATGGTCATGCAAGATTGCTCTAAGGGGTGAATCGTTGAGTCTTCATTCTCTCACAGGAGCCTCCTCTGTCAAGTGGTTGCAAGGCATCTTTGTTTCTCAAAACCAACCTTTAATTTGGTACAAAACCACATTCAATGCTCCAATCGGTGACAATCCTCTTGCTTTAGATATGGGTTGTATGGCTAAAGGTCAAGTTTGGATAAATGGGAAAAGCATCGGACATTATTGGCCTACATATAAAGCGTCTGGTGCTTGCAATGATTGTAATTATGTGGGATATTATACTGAGAAGAAGTGCTTAAGTTGCTATGGATTGCCTTCTCAAAGATGGTATCATGTTCCTCGCTCGTAGCTAAAACCGATGGGAGATTCGATGATTGTGTTTGAAGAATGGGGAGGAAATCCGAAATGGATTTCTTTGGTGGAGAAAGAGATCGATAGTGTTTGTGCTGCATTTACAAGTGGCAGCCAACGTTAGTTAATTGGAGATTGCAGTCTTATGGGAAAGTTAACATGAACTGGAACTTAAGAAGAAGCTATGTCGAACTCGGGACATGAGATGAGCTTGTGCTGAAGTTGGTGTTTGGCGGTTTCACAGTAACAACATTTCATTTAACTTTTTTCCCATTCAACCTTGAGGACAAGGTTTTTTTTATGGGAATAACAATGTTACGAGCTTTCTGTTATTTTTCCCTTTCCCGATTTTTTATTTGTTTCCCAATGTATTTTTATTCTTATTTTCTATTATAATTCCCTGTCCCTGCTCCTACCCCAGCATGTGTCTTCTCTATGGCTATTACTGCTATTATATTTATGTTACTCCAATTATAATTTTTTTCTGTTATGTTGTTATTATTGCTGAGTCAGGGTGCCGAATCCCTTCCTGTATAAAGCCATCTCTGTAGTTGTTGATTAAAAAAGAAAAATATTAGCTCTCTCTATTCTCTCTCTCTCCGTCTCCCTTGTTCCCTGTTTCTCTGCTTCCCCCTCTCCCTGTCATTTCCATGCTGTTTCCCTTCCTCTTCTCCTTGCTTCCCCCCTCTGCCAAACTCCCATTCCTTTCTTCTCCTCTATTGCTCTATTCGTGGCCTTCAAGCATGCATCAGGCTTAATCTTCTTCTACACATTGAATAGCAGAAACAGGGGATTTAAGACATTCCAGAAGAGATTTATCAAATCTATGATCATCCCTCTCAGATCTTTGAAGAACCTCAAGTAATTTTAACAAATTTCATAGCACAACTATGAGAAGAGCACATGAGCTTCTCCACCCAACGAATTGACTGAACCGGACAACTCCAAGGAGGACGGTAGAACTACAGGGATGGAGTCTAAGCGATATATAATAGAGGAGCTTTATGAGAAAGTAAACTGTTGTTCTGTATGCAGTAACATACTTGATGCATTTTTAGATCTGAATTATTGTATAAATTAGAAAGTAACTTAATTCTTTCCAACAGGTCAAATTAAAGTGAGTCCAACCTCCATCCCTAATAATATGAATCTCACACACCACAATAAATAAATAAGATGTTAAACGATAGTGATTCTCACTCCCCAAAATATTATCTGACGCTCAAAGAAGAAATCTTTTTACGTAAGAAAAGATGAAGGATGTAAGATGTGTTGATGCACTGGTATATGGGGATTGAGATTAGACTAGAGGATTGGGTTATGAAGGATGTGCTCTACCTGAGAGAGTGTACAATCGTGGGCTAAGTGGCTTGAAAGAGAAGGAGAGCTTTTCGATCCTTCAGGAGTACTTAAGGGTAAAAATTATTCAGCCCCCTTTTTTATAGGTATGAAGAGATATTTATAGAATTAGGGCCAGTGTGGCCTCCCTTAGGCCTCACGGCTGATGTCGGTTGCTCTAACAAATTCACTAAGTTGCCTCAACAATCGTGTGCAGGGCATATATGATAACTGTTGCTTTTTTGTAAATATTGCAGAGCTACCTTTTCCATCTAGGAATGATACGCCGTACGGGTGAATATTGTACGGATATCTGTTGGGTTATCAAGACAATTGTCGCGACCACATTATGGAAGGTTCTTCTCGCTTGCCTACATTGTGTTGTCGAGGCTGTCGGTGGCTATGCAAAAGAAGCAACCATCAGTGTGGTACTGTGCACAATCCTATTTGCTCGCTGTCGGGGCCTTTGACTCAATAGTCCACGTGATAGGCTACCGTCCTTCAGGATTCTCTCCTTTCGTGGGCTGAACTTACCACTGTTGTGCCTCCTAGGTCTTAGCCTTGGAAAAAAGTTCGTTGGGCCACTACTACTACTGCGAGATGGGCTTTGTGCCAACCCGTGTTTTGCTAGACCAATCATTAGCCCTCATGCCAACAGACCTGACTTGTCAATTCCCGACATGCTCATTGATGGAATAATAGCTGCAGGCCTGTATGCACACTCCCTCCCCAAGCGTTCTACTGATTCGCTACATAATGGGCAGGATTTGATTCTCTGCACCTGACAATTCTCTGAGAATAACGCTAGCATGCGCTAACTTCTGCATTGATGGCTTATTAATCTTTCCTTAGGCTATAAATGGAGGGGCTGTCCACGCCCCGCTCTATGAATTGTCTTCACCAATTGAGCAGTGTAAGAGTTTGGAGCAGACATGGATCCTTTACTGCCACAAGTAGGAGTTAGAGGGAGGTCATTTCTAATGTTTGAAGCCGATACTACTCACAAAGTCTATCTTGATTATCCTCTTTTGTAAGGGAAGACACCTTAGTTCTCCCCTTTTGTGCCTAGCCCACACCTGAACTTGCATTTGACCGGGTAAAGGCTTAGATTTGAGCAGCTACCCCCTCTCTTCTCTCTAGCATCGGGTAGTCCTTTCTGGTATTGACCTGAAGGAGGGTTGTCTCATCCCCGGAGGGGAGATTCTTGCTCATCTTCCTGCTTGTTTTGGGGAGACACTGTCCTACGGCTCTTAGGAAGACTGTCCTACAGTAGGCTATTTGAGAGGTAAGTCTTATTTTTCTTTTCTTACTCGACCTCCTAGGTGAGAACAGGTGCACTATGCCTCATTCTTAAAGGGGAGGGCTTCACATGCTCTTTCTTGCAATAACAATAGGGGCTTCTCGCATGCTCCACCTACTATTTCAGCCTCCCGTCAGGGAGGTCAGCTAAGAGTCTCATCTCTTTCAATCGCCCATCCTGAAGACTGGTTGGACGACTATAGTGAAGTCATTGTTCCATATATTTTTATTATTTCTGTATTGTATATTCACTATTGTAAGTTTATTATACTTTATAAATGGATTTAATGAATAGAACTACCCGGCATTATTCGTCTTCACGTTATGTGGCTCCAATATTCTTGCTCGATGTAACAGTTAAAGCGCTCGCAATATATATATATATATATATGTATACACGTAGCATCATTGTTGTTACCTTTCTAACGGCCTAACAACTCGGACAACTGACTACCCAATTTTTCGACGATCTAACCCATGAGGATTTTCTTGGGCACCTAGTTGGGATGCAGACTGATCGATCCAAGCACAAGGTCACCCAATTTGTGCATTGTCAGTCTACCGTCTTGAAAAATAGCATGTCAAGATTGCATGCTACCAATTTGCTGCCTTTTAGAGTGAAGCGTTGTGGCTTTGAAACTTGCGCTTCGCTACTGGCTCATCAATCCTGGTCCATCAGGTGTCAATTGTCTACAGAGGGAGGTGTAATGTTAGACCATCATTATTGGCTGTGCGATTGACGCGCCTCAGCACTCCATGGTGCGGGCATGTGTCATGGCCATTATGGGACGTGCCTCTTTGATATCCTCAAACGATGTTGTTCTAGGCCATGGCATTGGCTATTTAAACTCTTAGCCTTCGCTGCTTCCCACACTTTTCTTTCTCGATCCGAATTGCTCGGCCCTAGTTTTCCCTTCTACTTTCCATTGCCCCTGTGGGAGTTGATCCAATCCCATCCATTCTCACTTCCCATGATGTTGAGTCTTTGTTTGTTCAATACCTTATCTCGAGTGCCATCACGTACACACTGCTAGCAGATGACGATAGGGCCTACTCTCCCCAACATGGGTTTGTTACCGTCTACAAGGCCCATCTTAGGGGTGGCCTTCGTATCCCCTTTGCACCAAAACTATATGAGGTCCTGGTATCTTTGGACATTCTGATCGCATGACTTCACCCCAATGCCATTCGATATTTGGTTTTCCTATGCACCTTATTCTGCCACCATGGGCACTCTTTGGATGTCATGACTGTGAAAGTAATCTTCCAATTTAGTCAGATTGCGAAATAGATTTCACTTTCCCCCAACAAGAAGTACCAAATAAGTGGGGGAAATCCTGACTCGATAAAAGGCTATAAGGACTGGTACTTTTATTTGGTGGTCCACTCCGACTAGGCTGCTTCTAATAAGTGGGGCAAGGTGCTGACTTCTTATGCCGGTGATAATCTTGGATTGGGAGAAAAACCTAACGAGACCGCTGACAGATCTTGTTAAGATGCACGTTAACTCATTTCGTAAAAAAGACTCTTGGCTATCCTCAAAGGCTTTATGCAAGCTAAGTGGGAGTCCTCCTTGAAGGGGACAAATGTAACTGCCCTGTCGCTTCTCCAGCCCAAGAAAAAACTTAGATTACTATTTATTCGAGATTCTCCTGAGAGGGCGACTAAGCAGCGGGCAGCTTCGTCCTGCTCCTCTTCTAACTCTGGCCCGACCATTGTGGAGTGGAGGCAAAGTGACCATTGCGGAGTGGAGGCGAAGTGTTGGCGAGTCATCCAGGAAGCCAATCTTTATCCCGTCTTCTTTAGCTGCCCAGGTTTTCAAGGAGGTCCCTGGGTCCGCTAAGGGTGGCGAGCTCCCTTCCCTCCACTGCAACAACAAGTGAGCCAGGGATTGGAGAGAGCCGAGCGAGCTGATCAATGCCCTAACCCTGAACCAATATAGGGTCCTTGCTATTATTGTCTTGCCATCCGAAGAGCTCACACCTAGCCCTTCTATTGCTTTTGTTAAGGAGGGTCCTAGCAATGGAGGATAATGTGGAGGATTATCCTCCGCATTTTGTTGTGGTGGGATAATGCAGAGGTGGTGGAGATTGATGAAGTGCCTCGCTCGAAGCCCCCAAAACCAGAGGTCTTGAAGGCTTTGATGGCTCCCCCCTTGCTTCCAAGTTTCGAAGCGGCTTCCTGCCACCAGGAAGTGCCTCTACATGGTTGAAGGGCTCCATCTGCTTCTTCACCTAGGGCCCCCGAGACCCTTTGTCATCAAAGGAGTTGCCTTTCATTAGGGTATGAGCTAGGTAACTCCTCATTCTCATTGTTATTGTCCTTACCGGACTACTTGCCTTTTTCCTTGCAATCACAGGTGATGCTGCATCTACTGGAGGCTAGTTTACACCAGCCGAATGTCATGATACATTAGCGTGACATAGAGATCTCCCATCTGACCCAGACACACGTCGACCCAAGTGTGCTCAAAGAGATGGAAGACTGGGTGAATGCTATCATTACCAAGGCTCTGTATAGTCAAGAGCAGGCTGCTAGCCTCAACCATGAGCTATTCGAGTTCAAGGTAAGATTCCAAGAGCTCATAGAGGAAAGATCCCAGGCTCTAGATTTGATTACCTCTCTCAAGGATATGCTTCGGGGGCTAAGTAGCGCCTCACCGATCTCTAGGATGAGTGCACCCGACTTGAGGGTGAGTAGATGACCTAGTTTAGTCCAGAGGAAGTCGGCCAGGACTTAACCAATAGATTCTAGGATGGTGTTCGCCTTTGTAGACAAGTCACACCCTTGGTGGTCCTAGACTTCCTTGCTAGCTTCTTCCACCCGACGAACACCGGCACCCAACTTCGATCAGAGGTAGTTGATTCTTTGGAAAATGGTAGGGAGCCCTCGCCTTCATCACCAAGAGACTCCCAACCTTAAGGCCCTCCCCCATATGAGTCATAAGCATGGGCGGCATCTTGTATCCCTGCGTCAGACTAATGTTCCTCGATGTACATTTTAGCCCTTTAATAAATTAGCAAGACTGTTTTGATCATTTTTGCTAATGTTTCTGTATTTATGCTAAGTCCTTTTATTCAATGTTTCATTATTTGCCAACTAAGCATTTGTTTCCATTATCGTTGGGCTTGGCACGAATGCAGGGGTCCAGATGTGCTCATCCCTGTTGGAGGAAGTCACGGCACTTTGGTTTTATCGGGTGGTACTCCTTCCTACTAGAGAACATCAACCCACATCTTTTGGTGAGCCTCACTAGGGCGAACTGGGTTTCATAGCCGCAGTCACTGGGTTCTTGCAAAGTCAAGGTCGTCATCCACACGTAACCATTGGTACTCAGTTCCACTTGGGGGATGTCATCATTCTTGCGCATCTAATCCCAATCCGCTAACCATTGTTGACTAATGGTGCTCGTCCCTATCTAAGGGAGTTATCGTATGCATGCTAAGGAAGCCCCTAGGGTTTGTTATGGCCGCCTAGCTGGGGAGGTCCAACTTTAGTCCAAAAATCCCTCGGGTCATAGCATTCGACTACACTTGAGCTACTCAGTTGTCAAAATTGAGGTTTTGGTCCCACTTGAGCAGGGTGGTTAGCAGGTGAAGTGTTTTCACCCAACCTAAGAGCAGTCTAGGTCATCTGACTTTATGTGGTGACATGCAAGTATTCATATGAATAATCAAAAATCTAATAAATAATTATTTTATTAATTCAAACGTGGTATATTTTATAAGTATTTCAAATGATGCATGCCAGACTTACTTGGATTCAACAAGGGGTCATTGGTAATATTTTTTGAAGTGGATGGAATTTCATGTCCTCAAAATCAACTTGCCATTTTTGGTGCGTAACTTATACACACCATTTTAAAAAATCACTGAGACTAAGAATGGCTCCTCCCAATTTAGAGAGAGTTTGTTCCTATTAGTATTTTTGCCAGTTGCCTCTATGCTTCGTAGAATGAGGTCCCCGATCACGAATTTGCACACCTTCACCTTTTTATTGTAATATCAAGTGATCCGCTGCTAATAGGCCATTGTGCAAAACCTGATTAGGTCTCTTATTTTTTTGAGTAGGTCGAAATGCTATCTGAGTTGTTGAATGGATTGAAACTCTCGACTTTGAAGTTGAGCAATCTGATATTTATCAGGATGACTACTTCAATCCTGTAACATAAATTGCAGGGCATTTCACGGGTAGGCTCTCTTGGCATCATCTGGTATGACCACAATACTGAGGGTAATTTGTCTGCCCAAGAGCCCCCTATGTCTTCTAGCTTCGTCTTCGGTTCGTGTAATAGGGTTCAGTTTATCACCTCCACTTACCCGTTCATTTGCGAATAAGAGACTAAGGTGTGAACTAGCCTAATTCCCACACTCGAACAGTATTTGATGAAAAGTTTGCCAATGAATTGGCAATCCCAAATCTCTACAATATGGGATCGTTATCAATCTCTACGATCGTTATCAATCTTTACGATCTCAAAAATCCCGAATCTGCATACAATGTTCTACTAAATGAACTCTATTGTATTCTGTTCAGTTATTCGAGCCAATGGGAGGCCTCAACCCACTTCGTGAAGTAGTCGATGTCCACTATAATAAATTTTCTCTATCTGAGGAAAATGGGTAGAGACCGAGTATGTCAAGCCCCCACTGTGCAAACCACCATGGAGACTGTAGGGCTTGTAGTTTCGTGTGCGACTGATGAGGAATGTTGCCGTGGATTTGGCAGTTCTCACATTTCTTCACGAATTTCATGGTGTCTCGCTTCATCATCAACCAATAATAGCCCTGTCGCATTACTTTAAAGGTAATGTTCTTGCTGGCAATGTGTGACTCACATATACCAAGGTACACCTCGCTCAGTGCATAGTCAACTTCTGGTATAAAACACCGCATATAAGGAATGGAGTACCCTCGGTGACATGTCTTCCCGCCCATGATGACGTACAAGCCTGCTGTCCTCTTTACACGCTTGGCATCCTCAGGGTTTTCTAGTAGAATGTCCTTAGTGATACACCTTCGATACAGGGTCATGTAGTATTCATCATTCAAATCTGTAGCACCTCCTACTCTGGCTCCTCTATGCTTGGGGACTTTAGAAACTCTCGCATGTCCCAAGAGTATTGCTCTAGACTTTTGGTCGTCACTACCTTGGTGAGCTGATCCGCTTCCAATTGTCCTCCCTCAAGATGCGTATTATCTTAACCTTGTTGAACATCTGGGTCATGCCTCTCACTCTACCAAGGTATTTCCTGAGCAAAGGGATAGACATCTCAAAATTCCCAATGATTTGATTGACGACTAGCTTTGAGTCGCTATAGATGGTCAGGTGCTTCACCGAGCATTCTCTTGTCACCCGAAACCCAATGAGTAAAACTTCAAACTCAGTGATATTGTTGGTGGCCGAGAATCCAAGGGTCATCGAATATTTCATCTTTGACCCATCTGGAGTCCTCAAGACCATGCCTACTCTGTTGTCTGATTGTGTCGATGACCCATCTTATAACATACCATACTTTCAACCAAAAATTCAGCAGAGTTTCGGCTATAATACAGACGTCAACCAAATACATAACCTGTATAAAATCCTGTACAACAAATATACAACCTCAACAATAACAAAAATCCATTAATATCAAACTCCAACATCTAAAGACATACAACAACTCACAAACCATACAGCACAACAACC
>JAODPA010049040.1:0-11639 GCA_025585075.1 Nepenthes mirabilis | reverse complement strand
CATAATTTCTCATACAATTCTACAAACCAAATATTGAAATACAAATTCCCAACTAATTCTATTCCAACAACCAAATATAAGAATAACAATTTTTAACTCTATTCCCATCCAATTCTATTCTATGGGAATAGTTATTCTATTCCCACCTTATTCCATTCCAACAACCAAACGTGCCATAAGTCTTGTGACTCGCATATAGACAATGCTTATCTTACGTCTTTATATAACAATAACTCAAGCCCCAATTATTTATATCCCATTTTAATATTATGCAGTAAGTGACAATAGAATGAGGGTCAAAGTGAATTTTGCTATTTGCTTTTAATAAGTATTGCATGATTGAAGAATTTAAAGAATGATGCACTACAAAGACTATATTTTTGAATTAGACTTGTTGGATTGCTGTAATAGGTCTCAATTATTATCATTTTCTTAATATAAAATAGAATTGATTATCTTGACCCAAATACAAAGTAATAATAATTTTACATTTTTATATTTGTTGCGTTCCCGGATCTTACACACTTGTATGGACGAGAACTTGGCCAAGTCCATGGCCGTTTTCAGGCAAGACCCGTACAACACGAAGAGCGAAATGTATGTTTGAGGACGAGAACATGATTTGGTTGTGGGGAGTTAGAGCGTACGAGAACGAAGACACGTTGAGTTTTTACATGAAAAACCTTCTCGTAAACGAGAAGGATAAACCATAAGATTTTAGTTCGAGAATTAGCTTAACTATGCTGTTGGAGATTACAAAGAGATTACAAAGTGTGCTCAAGCCCTCCTCTCTCTTCTTTTTTTTCTCTCTATATTAGCTAAGCAAGAGTAAAAATGTTGGATCTTTTGTTAGGTGCACAGTTAATATATTTATAGTGGTTGAGCCATCATTTGAGAGATGTCCACGTGGCGTTGGCGTATACAGGAAGTCGGCCACCAACTCCACGAATCAAGTCCTCTATGCCGGGATGTGGCGCGCACGCTGGATGATCTCCCATGATGTCACATTTGCAGTGGCCGAGCATGTGTTGGAGGCCATAATCCCTCTGGTGGCCTGACAGGTTCAGCAACCAAATCTCCTGGCATGCCGTCTTTGTAGGTACGGTGACGTCCACGGCCCATCTTGAGTTCATGCACCCAAGTGGGCTTTAATCCCACTATGCCACATGGGTTAGCTCTCGGTACCAAGACCTTTCATATCTCTTGGGCCAAGGTCCAACTCCAAGGGAATGGGTCCTTTAAGTGGGCCTGGAGTATCAATACCCATCACTAATTCCCCATACCAAAGGGTCTAAAGACCTCAACCATTTGGTATGTCCATTGGACGCGGATAATTTTCGCGTGAAAGGGCTTTCTATTGGAAGTCTGCTCGTGCCTTTGCTAGATGTTAGCACTTGCTTCCTTCTCTTGTTGGTGTCCGCGGATATGATGGGGAGTAGTAATTTGGGCATGTTGATCAAAATGTCCAAGAGCATGCTGTCGCCTGCATCTAGCCTAAAATGCCCGAGGAACTTTGAGGCTTCAGTCATTGCTATGTACTGTATGTTAATGTCCTCAGGCTCCCAGAAATGTCCTTGGGCATTTTGAGGATCAAAAGCTCTGAAGAAGATATGTCTGGGAACTCTCTTTAGAGTCCGAATACCTGGCCTGCGCTGTCATTTGGGCCATTAAGGCACATTAAATGCGCCTTAATTTGATTGACGTCGCCTTGGGAAGCCAAGGCCCACTAACGTCGGCAGCATATGGGAAATTGACACGTGGCAGAGGCAATGATGGCGCGCGCACCTTTTGCTTTTCTGCTGATTTCAAATACCTTCATTGTTTTCATTTTTGTTTTCATTCATGCAACCTAAAGAAGTTCTCTCCCAAACCCTTAACTGTTCTCCTTCCAAACTTTTCTTTCCTCCCTATTTCTTCTGCACTTTCTCTTTGGGCTTCAATGGAACCTGGGGTTAAGAACATCGCTTTCTCCATCTCTTTGGACAGACTCGAAACCATTCGCACCAAATACGAGATTCCTGAGTTGACGGCTATGGTGATTCTAAAACCCCATGAGAGTTCTTGCAGTCGACCGGACGGCTTCATCACCGTCTACGAAGTCCACCTCAAGGGTGGGCTTCGCTTTCCTATCCCTCCATAGCTCTATCTCATCATGAAGGCACTCAAGGTTCTATTTGTTAGGTTACAGCCTAACGTTGTCATGTACCTTGTTTTGCTTTGCGTTTTTGCTCGTTGTCACGATAAAATTCTTGAGGTTGCAATGGTGAAGACGATATTTCACTTCACCTATAATCTGGACTGAATTGTCGCCACTCCACATCCCGATTTTACTGTTATGAGTGGTGGGAATCTAGATTCTACCAAAAGATGGAAGGATAAGTTTTTTTTTTTTTTTTGGGTCCAAGAGACTTGGGCTCTTTCCAATGCTTGGGGCAACGTGGATGTAGACCCTTCTGCAAAGGAGAGGGAGGTTGCCCAAGAGGTCGTGGACTTGGTGCTGACTAACCTTGGCACCTTCAATGAAAATAAGAAGAATATCTTGCTGCAACCGAAGAACTTAGAAAAGGCCAAGTGGGGGACTCGTGACGAGGACTTTGGAGCCCCTATCGCTGCTGCTGGTGCTACTGTAATGAAGAAGAGAAAGAAGAAGAAGTTGAGGAAGAAGGAGACACCTCTGAGGATTGCGGAGCCATCCAAGCGGCCAAGGAAGAGTTGTCGGACAGAAGCTTCAAAGTGTCCGGTGACCATTGTTGATTACTCCTCGTTCAATGATGAGGATATAAATACGGCGCCTCTCGCGAGGAGGCCTAGACCCCCGTCTGTGGCACCAATCTGAGGGCATGAAGACGTCGGACCTTCTGTGGTTGTTGAGTCCTCGAGGCATACCTCTGATCCGGCCGAGCAGCCCGCGGGGGTTCTTGTTGCCCAGCCTTCCATTGAAGAGCCCATACCTAATCTTCCCTCTGTCTTTATTGGTGAGGCCTCAGAGTGGACTGATAGCCCGTCCAAGGACATCATTGAGAGGGAGGTAGCGAGGGAGGCTGAGGCGACCCAAGCCGAGGATGCAACGACGATGATGATTACGACGATGACCATTAAAGCTATTGAGGCTGAGGGAGGTTGTGCAGCGAAGTCATTAGCTGCGGGGACTTCTGAGCTTCCATGCCTTGCAATCCAAATTTTTAGTCCAATAATGACATCAGCCGCCGCTCCTGAGGAGCCCCCAACCGAGGACGGCAAAAGGTCTTCACATGCAGCTGAAATAGAGATTGGGGCCGAGGATCCATCTAAACTGTCCAAGCCCCTAGTCTCGATTGAAGCTGGCTTTGCGCCTAATGCCGGGGCCAAGGTTTCTGTGGTGCAGGAGGCTGCAACCATTGGGTCCAAGGAGCCAGAGGCTCCCAGGGGGAGAGCACCTCAGGAAGTTAAGTTGTGACCAAGGTATTTACCTATCACTTTCTGATTTTGTCTTCTTTTAATTGTACTTACCTGACTTGTTTTGCCTTTGCAACTTTAGGACATGGTAGGCAGCCTTGGCTCAATTATCAGCGAGATCGTCCAAGTTTACGTGGAAATGAAAGCTTCCAGGGTCCTAGGGGAACGTGTCCAAAGCTTAGAGTCCAAGCTTGTCGAAGTCGAAAGCCACAACTCTATGCTCGAATGCGAATTGAAGGAACAAGAGAGAATGCATATTGTGCTCTGCGGACAGAATCTCTTGTTGGAATAAGAACTCAGGACCTCAATGAAGCTTGAGGACATTGGCCTAGCTCTGGAGCGTAAGTATTGGGAGGCTGTGAAGATGTGCAGCAATGTCATGAAGCTTTTGGTCCCAAGATTCCCCACTGCTCTCTTTGACCCGAAAAACTCGAGCGCCCAACGTAGGAATGACTTGGTTACTCTCCCACCACACTGGAGATCTTTTGAGTCTTCTCAGTCGAGGTCTTCCAGCCGGCCAGAGTCCTCTGGTCAACCAGGATCATTAGAGCGGCCGGGACTTCCTGCCCCCTAATGTGTTTTGTTGTATACACACATATTTTTTTTATCATTATGTACTCCGCTATACACAAACCCTTTATGTGAATAAAATTCATATCTTTTTAGTGCAAACAGGTTGTTTGCCTTACTTGGACTATTCAAGTGCTCGGTTCTTTTATGACTTGCCTTTTAAAGAGATTTAGTCTTTTATCGACTTAACATTCGAACCTTTTGACCATCTTAGGCTAAAGATGCTACCTCTAGAGTCGCTGCATGCTTGCTTCTTTATGCCCCCTAAGTTTCAAGTTCAATCTCTAAAGTTGCTTGGCACCATGGCCAATTTTTAGTCTGACCTCTTGAGCCGCTCAGATATTGTCGAGTTTTAGGACAAATGAAAAGGTTACTTTCACTTGATTTTGGGGGTAGTCTAGGTCTTGTGAGTCAATAAGATGACATATAATATTCAATTATATGCCAGACAAGAAATAAAAGACAGGAAATTTTATTACGCCAATGAAACGTGTTACAAGCACATTGAATGATGTGTTTTGCCTTATCTGACCATTTTTATATTTATTAACAATACTTTTTGAGATGCGTGGCATTTCATGTCCAAGGGACCAACCTATCTTCCTGGGCGCGCAACTTATAAGCCCCATTTCGAATGATAGCGGAGACCAGGAACGACCTTTTTCAATTTGGGGAGAGTATATTTCAATTTGTATTTTTACCCGTGGCCTCTATACTTCTCAATAATAGGTCCTCTACCTCAAACTGCCGCGCATTCACCTTTTTATTGTAATATCGAGCAACCCTTTGTTGGTATGCTGCTCTCCTCAGCCTCGCTTGATCTCGGACTTCCTCGAATATATCGAGACTCTCTCGAAGCCTTTGACTGTTGTTGCTCGAACTGAAAATTCTACCCGAAGACTTTGAAGCCCGACCTCCCTGGAATAACTACCTTTACCCCACAACACAGGCTGAATGGCATCTCTCTTATGGGTTTCCTCGGAGTTGTTTTGTATGACTAGAGGATGGATGACAGCTCGTGCACCCATAAGCCTTCGGAGTGCTCTAGCTTTGTCTTGGGTCCATGTAAGATCATGCGGTTCGTAACATCCACTTGCCCGTTGCTCTGTGGGTATGCGACTAATGTATGGACTAATTTGATTATTACGTTGGTGCAGTATTTAGTGAAATGCTTTCTAATGAATTGAGTCCCATTGTCAGTTACGATGTACTTGAAAATCCTAAACCTGCACACAATGTTCTGCCAGACAAATTCAGTTGCGCTCTACTCTGTAATCTTTGCTAGTGGCACCACTTTGGCCTATTTGGTAAAGTAATCAATCCCAGCAGTTAGAAATTTTCTTTGTCTGATCGCCACTGGAAGTGGTCCAAGGATGTCAAGCCCCCATTGGGCAAATGGTCATGGTGATTGCAGTGCTCGGAGCTCAGCGTGGGGTTGGTGAGCCATATTGCCGTAGTTTTGACAGTTTTCACATTTGTGCATAAAGTCCATAGCATCGTACTTCATGGTAGACCAATAGTACCCCTATCTCATGAGCGTGAAGGTTAAGTTCTTTCCCCCAATGTGGGATCCACAGATCCCGAGGTGTACTACTTGGAGAGCGTATTCTGCCTCCTCGAGAGTGAAACACCTCAGGTAAAGGGTTGAGAACCCTTATTGGTACAATTAACCACCCATAAAAATGTACCAACCCGCTGTCTTTTTTACCCTCTTGGCTGCATTCGCGTCCTCAATTAATGTTCCCTCCGACAGATACCTTAAGTACAGAGTTATCCAAGTGCTACTACTCGAGACTTGCATCACTTCTGGCTTGGGGTCCTTGATGCTTATCCTGTTCAGAACTTCTCGCATTCCTCAGGCATATTACTCTGGGTCTCCGAAAGCTGCTGCTCTCGCCAACATGTCGGCCTTCCCATTCTCTTCCCTTAGGATATGGACAAATTCAACCTTCTCAAAGTCCGTGGTCATACTCTTGACCTTTGAGAGGCATTTGGAGAGTTGTGCTCTATTAATCTCAAAATGTTCGCGGATTTGGTTGATGACTAACTCACAGTCACTATAGACAATCAGGTTTTTGGCTGAGCATTCCTTGGCTAATTGGAGTCCTGCTAGCAATGCTTCATACTCTGTGGCGTTGTTTGTGGCAGAGAATCCCAGGGTCATTAAATACTTTATCTATGATCCCTCTAGCGTTCGTAGCACAACGTCAACTCCACAGTCGTCTTTCATTGAGGAGCCATCCATGTGCAATGTCCATGTTGTTACTTCACTTTGCTCATCTACACCATGATGGTCTGAATCACCAAGGGCCGGGGTCGTTTCAACAACGAAGTCTGTGAGGGCCTGACCTTCTAAGGATGGTCTCGGACAAAATTTGATATCGAACTCACCTAATTCAATAGCCCACTTGACCAGTCATCCTAACACGTTGGGCTTCTATAAGATAACTCTCAATGGCTGATCGGTTAGGACCACCATTTTATGCATCTGGAAATACGGTCTAAACTTGAGAGTAGTGTATACCAATGCCAAAGCAATCTTCTCCGTGTGCGGGTACCTGGTCTCCGCGTCAGCAAGGGTCTTGCTCATGTAATCAACGGACTGCTGTTTATCATGCAGCTATCATACCAACACCAAGCTCAAGGCCGTGACAAATGCCACAAAGTACAGATACAGCTCCCCGTCTGGTTAGGGAGAAATTAAGAGTGAAGGGTTTGACAGATAGTCTTTGAGTCCTCGGAACGCCCCCTCACAGTCATTGTTCCACTGAAAGCCGTTGGCCTTCATTCCTCTTAGGGCATTGAAGAACGGTAGGTGCCTTTCAGCCGATTTAGCCAAAAAATAAGAAAGAGCTGCTACCCGTCTAGTGAGTTTATGGACTTCCTTTACTGACCGAGAAGACCTCATATCAAGGATGACATTGATCTTTTCTAAATTAGCCTCAATCTCTCAATGTGAAACAATATAGTCCATGAATTTTTCAGACGCCACTCCAAATGTACACTTGCTTGGGTTGAGTTTCATCTGGTGAGTTCTGAGCATGCTGAAGGTCTCGGCCAGGTCCTAGATGTGGTGACCATTTATTTTGCTTTTAATAAGCATGTCATCTATATAAACCTCTACATTCCGGCCAATCTGGTCATCGAACATTTTATTTACGACTCGCTGGTAAGTTACACCAGTATTCTTGATGTCAAAGGACATCACTTTGTAACAATAAGTCCCTTGGTCCGTAATTAATGACGTGTGTTCCTCGTCTTCGAAACTTATCTTTATTTGATTGTAACCCAAGTATGCGTCCATGAAGTTTAAGAGTTCACGATTGAACGTCGAATCTACAAGTTGATCAATTTTGGGGCAAGGGAAGCTGTCCTTGGGGCACGTTTTATTAAGGTCCGTGAAATCCATACACATCCTTCACCTCCCATTATTCTTCTTTACCATGACTACATTTGATAGCTAGTTCGGGTACTACACTTCCTGGATAAATCCGGCGTCTAGGAGCTTCTTCACTTCTTCACATATGGCCATCAGCTTCTCTACTGAATAGTTCTTACGTTTTTGCCTGACGGGTCTATGACGAGGATCTATACTCAATTTGTGGACCATTATTTCAGTGGAGATCCCTGGCATGTCACTTGGTACCTAGGCAAAAATGTTCGAATTCTCCTGCAAAAAGTTGATAAGTTGGTCTCAGACAATCTCTCGCAGCGAACTTCCTCTTTGGACATATTTCTCCGGATCTTTGGGATTTAACAAGATTCGGACAGTTGGTTCCCTGGACTGTACTTACTGCAGCGTCGCCTCGTCTCATAGGTTAAGGTCTTTGATTAGTTATGGAATGGGCATCTATGTGACCTAGGACAAATAACATGTCCACCTGGCAGTTTAGTCTCTGAGGACCTCCCCAATCCCAAATGGAGTCGAAAATTTCATCTTCGGATGTGGGATAGAAGTGACAGCGCCAAAGATGGCTAAGCAACGACGTCCGAGTATTGCATTATAAAACGACAGAAGGTCCACAACTAGAAATGTGAGAACCTCGGACGCAGTTCTTGGGTACGTCCCCAACGTAACCTCCAACTGGATGACACCCTGGACGGACACTGGCTCATTGTCCAGTCCGTAAAGTGGTCCATTTGGCGCTCTCATTTGACTTTTTTTAAGTTCCAATTTAAAATAGGTATCAAGATAAAGTAAATTCCTAAAATTTCTATTGTCAACAAAAATTTATTTCAACTGGTAGTCATTTACTCCATCTGAAACGAGTGAGGTAACAACCAGGGGATCGGAATAGGGAAAAAGTTACATGAGCTATATCCTCGTTACTAAAACTAATAATTTCATCCCTAACTCCTGTCCTCGGCCTCTTTGTAACGTCCCCGGTGTACCCGCATGTAGATATTGTCCGCTTTGACCTGGGAGAATTTTGCGGCGTCTCCAGCCTACAGGCCGAGGCCTGGGAGAACTTCACGGCATCCCCAACCTACAGGCCTCACGGTTTTGTTCCTGGCAGACGGAGTCCACCGCCCCCAAAACGCGTCTCCCAGAGTGGCGCAGCGGCGGCACAGCGTGGCGAGATATTGTCCTCTTTGGCTAGGGGAACTTCACGGCGTCCCAAGCCATACACATGCCTCAAGGTTTTCTCCTGTCGAACCCCCCATGGGCTCCCAGAATGCGTCTACAAGGGGGAGGTGTCCATGCCCTTATAAGGACGCTTCGTTCCCCTCCCCTAATCCAATGTGGGACACTACAATCCACTCCCCTTGGAGGCCTAGCGTCCTCGCTGGCACACTGAACCGGGTCCCGTCTCTGATATCATTTGAAATGTCCCCGGTGCACCCGCATGTAGATATTATCCGCTTTGACTTTGAAGAACTTCACGGCGTCCCAAGCTATACACAGGCCTCAAGGTTTTCTCCTACTGAACCCCCCACGAGCTCCCAGAACCCGTCTACAATGGGAGAGGTGTCCACGCCCTTATAAGGACGCTTCGTTCCCCTCCCCTAATCCAATGTGGGACACTACACTCTTTGCTACGATGATCTCTCGAGCGTCTTCTCGAGCTAGGCGAGTTGATATCATGTTCACAACTCTCGCTACCACTCAGTTCCTAAACTTGTCGGCCTTAACATCACCTGTTGTTCCGAAAATTTGTCCAGGTCTCTACAGAAAGCGGTTGAGGTGACCTCTCCTTATTAGTTCCTCGATCTTTTTCTGCAACGTCCGGCAGTCCTTGATAGTGTGGCCCTCACTGTGATAATAGTGATAGTACTTAGTCTGATCACCGCCTCCTGAATTCTTCAATAGCTTGGGCTAGTTCAAAAACTTTTCTTATTGGATCTGCATCAAAACATTTGTATGGGTGTCGTTCAGAGAAATAAGATTCACAGGTCTGGGCTCCCTCCGAGCGACCTGCTCGGACTTATGCTGCTTCTTCATTGTTTGGGGACCTAGATGGTCCCCGCCTTTTCTCTTTCCTTCCACCGCCCTCAGATAGAAGTTCTCATCCTTCTCTGGCCGCTTCGCATCATTGACTTTTTCGGCCGCAATGTATACTCTTGTCATGGCCTCGGCCACTGCAAACATTTAGGGACCCTTATAGATGATGTGTTTGAAGAAAGCGCCTCCCTCCAGGGCAGATAAAAATGTGTTTAGCTTTACCCCATCGGTTAATTTCGAGATTTGCCTGGGCTTTGCTATGAATTGGGACAGGAATCCCCTCAAACTCTCCCTGGCACCTTGCTTTACTCGAGTGAGGTGCCAGGGTTGCTTCTCTATTCTTCTGCTGGAGGCGAACTATGAGAGGAAAACTGCTGCCAGCTCATTAAAAGAGCAAATGAAATCCGCTGAAAGCCTGTAGAACCACACTCTCACGTCTCCCTTAAGTGTCAATGGGAAGTACTAACACGTGGTCATCTCATTTAGCCCCTGGAGGCTCAAGTGCTCATAGAAATGGTTTGGATGATCCATTTGGTCAACACTTCCGTCATAGATGTCGAAATTTAGCATTTTAAACTTTAGTGGGAGTGTCTGCGTCTTGATCTCTGCTACGAACGGGGATCGGAGTATATCAGCTTCCCCTCCATTGTTTTCGCCAAAGACACGGTTTCAGACTTTCTTCAATCTCTCCTTCACGTTGGGTGGAGCTACCACCTTCCTCTCGTTGAGATAATTTCTCGACTCATAGGGCTCTTGGACTGTTTGCTACTCGGGGACTCCCCTAACTCTAGGAGGTGCATTGTTTTGTAGAGCTATCTCATGAACAACATATTCCTCATTACTATGAACAGAACGTGAGTTGTGCCTCTTAGGGCTCTCCTCTTGAACTCAAGGACCTAAGCGACCTTCAAATCTCTGAGGGACTCTGCTGCTTGAAGCAATTTGAGTACTCGGGACTTCACGCTGGCTGGCTTGTTTACTTGGGTGTTTCTTTCCCTTGTTCCTATTTTGGGACATTACTGTCTTGGAAGGCGCTCCTTTCATTCGTTCATCCATTTTAGAGCAGAGAGTTAGGTAGGCTTTGGACATATCATCCATCCTAGTAGCCGATGCCCGTACGACTGGATTAGGATGATCCTCTATCCTAACACATGGAGTGAGACTATTATCGCACGAGGTCGCGTCCCTGACAGGTGCACTTGCTTGTACCCTGGTATTCACCATGCTGGACTTTTGAAAAGGTCTCAAAAGGTTCCTGGATGTTCTGTAAAAAACGTGAAAAGTTGACTTTTAGTCGCTTCCCACAAACGGTATCAATGTTACATCCTCGGATCTTACACACTTGTACGAACGAGAATTTGGCTGAATCTGCAACCGTTTTCGGGCAAGACCCATACAACACGAAGAGCGAAATGTATGTTTGAGGTCAATGACACGATTTAGTTGTGGGGAGTTAGAAAGTATGAGGACGAAGGCATGTGGAGTTTTTATGTAAAAAACCTTCCCGTAAATGAGAAGGAAAAACTACAAAATTTTAGTCCAAGAACTAGCTTTACTATGCTATTAGAGGTTACAGAGTGTGCTCAAGCCCTTTTCTCTCTTCTTTTTTTCTCTCTATATTAGCTAAGCAAAAGTAAAAATATTGGATCCTTTGTTAGGTGCACAGTTAAAATATTTATAATGGTTGAGTCATCCTTTAAGAGATGTCCACATGGCGCTGGCGTATACAAGAAGCCAGCCACCAACTCCACCAATCCAGTCCTCTATGCTAGGGATGTGACGTGTACGTTAGATGATCTCCCGTAATATCACATCTACAGTGACCGGGCGTGTGTTGCAGGCCATCATCCCTCTGGTGGCCTAATAGAGTCAACAACCAAATCTCCTGGCATGCCGTCTTTACAGGTACGGTAACGTCCACGGCCCATCTTGAGATCGCGGGCCCGAGTCGGCTTTAAGCCCACTATGCCACATGGGTTGGCCCATGGTACCTAAACCTTTCGAGCCTCTTGAGTCAGAGTCCTACTCCAGGAAAATGAATTCTTCAAGTGGGCCTGAGGTATCAATACCCATCAATATTTATCCTAGTAGGATCTGAATTTGAAAATAAGCTTACCCACCTTCATTTTAATGAACTTAAATTTTAATTATTATTTTGAATAAATTAGATATATGTTTTCCATGTCATCTT